>VDFB02026359.1:0-48876 GCA_007258455.2 Sequoia sempervirens | reverse complement strand
CCTCCCTCTCTCCCACTCTATCCCACTCTCCCACCCTCTCCGACCTTATCCCACTCTCTCAAGTCACTCTCTCACACACTAAGTCCATCTATCTCTCTCCCCTATACCCTTATAACCCTTGACCCTTAAACCCTCTACCATATACCCTAAACCTTAAAGTTTAACCCCTAAACCTTCTACCATATACCATTAATCCTTAGGTCTATGTGTACACAAATCGGATATCCGATTTGAAGTGGATATCCGATTTCTAGACCATTACTTTAAAACAAGAAGAAAATATGCTTTTTACAAATCAGATATCCGATTTGAAACGGATATTCGATTTGTAAAAATCACATATATACAACTATTTTCATTGTTTTAAAGTTACAGTCTACAAATCGGATATCTGTTTCAAATCGGATATCCGTTTCAAATCGGATATCCGTTTTAAATCGGATATCCGTTTCAAATCGGATATCCGTTATGGAAAACTAGGATTAGTGTTTGCTTTAATGGTGTGTACTGACACCCAAGCCTAAAAAAAGTCAACACGATATTTTCGCATTTTTGGGTCGATGAAAGACGTGTTTTTTTCCTCATTGCCACTTTTTGGCATACCATGATCCTGCACATACCCAGATCCCAAACTAGAGTATACTAAATAAAGATAGAAAACCAAAGTTGTGTAGATCATGCAAAGGGACTAGAATATTTTTTAATACATCACATATCTTGCTGAGTTTGAAGGTTTACATTATTCTGACAACTATTATGAGCCACCCTTGTTCCTATAATTACTAGTCGATAATAGAAAAATTGGAGGTTTTATTTATCTTCACTCAAAATGAAAGCATTCAACCTAAAAACCAGCAAACATATACGCAAACAAAGCATTCAAAGAGTATTTATGGCATTAGCACTAAAAGCGAAAAGTTGTGAATGCAAGATACATTCAAAATAAAAAATCATGATTTATTTCATTACTTATCTTCTCCCCAAGAAATATTTGATAATCAATCTAAAAGGATCAAAATTCGAGCTAGTGAATCATAAGTAAATGTTCATGCAAGTGTTTCAGAGAGCCATATGACATCAAGATTATAAAGGTAGAGTTCAATTATGGGATGAATCAAGGCTCCAACCTATTCCCAAGAGCGATCAAGGCATTGTAAATCAAGATTCCTGCAATGACAGTGGGAAGAGTAATGGTTTTCAATGCTCACGTAGCTTTTCCTTGGGTGTAGGAGCACATAATCACATAGTTGCAAATTTTCATGTTTGAAGGTCAAGGGGAGTCAATATTGCGTGTCAAAGTTGATATAGGTGTTTTTTGTGTTTATTTATGCTTAATAAGGTCTAAAAGGACCAATTATAATGTAATTGGAAGTATTTTGAGTCATTTAGGTTGAAATGTCAAAAATGCAATCTTGCACTTAAAATTACCTTTGTAGCTTTGAAGGCATATTTCTTGAATTTGTATGTGAACATTCAAGATTGGAGTCTTTATGGTGTAATAAGGCTATTTCAAATCCATTTGAGTTATTTTAGGGGCCATAGGTGTTTAGGAGTGAAGAGTTGTTTAAATGATGTAAAGAAGTCCATAAAAGATGTCAAAGTGTAGTTTAAGGATTGTTAAGAGTCTTAAAATTCAAAAAAATAAGTTATGTATGTTGAGAGGGTGGTTTTTGGTCTATGAATGTATTTAAATTCCTTTGAAAGGCTCAAACAAGTTGTTGGTTCAGATATTTGAAGCATTCAATTCAAAAAATCAATGTTTTATTTTGCATTTCCTGTGTTTTTAGATCTTCCATTACTCTGTACAGACCGTACATACTACTTGATGCCCTGATCACTTTGTGATCAATGGTAATATGTGTTAAATTTTATTTGCTTCTATTTTGGAGGTTTAACATTCAATTTTGTGAGAGATCTCTATATTTTACTGTAGCTACCCTGTTTCCACAGTTTCATTGTTGAAAGTCTTTTAAAAGGTTTATGTGACCCATTCCACTTTTTTTATTCATTGTACCTTGTGAAATGGGTCCCATACATTGTTAAATAGTTTTCTTGGATTTGTGGCAGGCTTGTGGAGTGGATTTGATCGAGTTTGGATGCTGCCTAGGGTTGATAGAGTCAATTTTCATGTGAATTTGTGTTGCTAAGATAGGGTTTGTTAATTAGACTATTGGAACCACAAATGTAAGGGTTGTTTGTCATTATGTAGAATATATAAAAGGTGTTAGATTTATTTATTTGGTCTGAGAAGCCCAGTAGTTGGGTGAATGAGAAAAACCTAGGTTCTTGCTTGTAAATGGAGGGTTTTAGGGAATGATGGTTAGATGGACTAGGAATAGAGATCTAATCCTAAAATATGAGGTTAACAGAGAATATAAATATTTCAAGTTTTTTTCTTTTAAAACAAAGAATATAAGAAGTGGTTACTTTGTATTTTAGGGCTAATTGAGTAGCCTTCAAAATAGGGCAAGTTAATGAAGTCTATAATGTTGCAAAGAAACCTTTTGTGATTGGTTGGGGCATTGTATTTGGGGTCTAAGTAGATGCTTAATTGATGTTGAGTTGATATTTGTTTGGCCTTCATGAAAAGATATCTCCATTTGATAAATTTCAAGACTAGAAGCCTTTAGCGGTTTCTTAAGAAAAGTTGGGTGTTTTGTTAGTCAAAGGTTGATTTCATTGTTTGGGTCAAAATATTAGGTGTCGAATAGTGAGTTCCTCCACCTTGGTCTGCATCAAAGTGGCATCAGAGCATAGTAGTAGATCTTGTGTTGGTGTTTTGAATTGATTTTTCAGGTAGGTGAAGTGAGGATTGTGAAAATGCCTCCTAAAGTGAATTTTGTTGCAAGGAATATTGCCCACCATGACAAGGGAATAGAAGCCTTGAAGCAGGAAATGGCTATGATGAAAGCTAAAGGTAGGGTTCTTTTGGATGAAAGTGAAACTAAATAAGAGGAGACTTCTAGTGAAGAGGAAGAGATAGATCCAGATGATGTGAGAATGGTGAAGCTGTTGAAGGCCGTGAAGAAAGATGGACATGGAAAAATGGATGTGCCTATGTATGGAGGAAAACTTGATAGTGAAGAGATCTTGGATTGGATAGGGACTTTGGAGAACTACTTTAAGAGTGAAGAGATTGATGAAGAGCATAAGGTGAAGAAGGATAAAACCAAACTGAAAGGACATGCTTTTCTAAGGTGGAATTTTTTACAAGAGGAAATGAAAAGATGTAAGGAAAGAATGAGATCACTTCTTGGGAGAGGATGAAGACCAAACTAAAAGGTAAATTCCTTCCTTGTGATTATAATGTTTAGTTGCTTAAGAGGTTACAAAATCTTAGAAAAAAGTATTTAGATGTGCAATCATATACTGAAGAATTTTATAGGCTAAGCATACGAAATAAACAAGAAGAAGATGAGGAAGAAATGGTTGCTAGGTACTTGAATGGATTGAGGTACAACATTCAGGATGAGATCAGCTTATTGGCACCTAAATCAATTGAAGAATGCTTTCAAAAGGCCATGAGGGTAGAAGAAAAACTAAAGAGGAGAAAAGAGAAGAAAGCACCTAAAGCAAGAGGAGGATGGAGAGGTGGAAGAACTAATTTTAGACAAGGGAGATATTTCAATGAATTTGTAGGTAGTTGTTATAGGTGCAATGAATTTGGATAACCATCTTTCAAGTGTCCTGAAAATCAAAGTCCAACTTCAAGTTGTGATACAAGGAGTGAAAGAAGAAAAAAATTGATTCAAGAGGAAGAGTGTGAAAGTTTAAGTAGACTTGTAGGTCTAGAGGTAGGAGAAGCACTCATGATGAGAAGGACCTTGTTACAAGCACCTAAGGAGGAAGATATAAGCCACAGAAGGAGTCTCTTTAGAACCTCATGCAAATGAAAAGGTAAAGTGTGCCAAGTTGTTATTGATTCAGGTTCTCAAGACAATATGGTATCTATGGAGATGGTAGACAAATTGAATTTAGAGAAGATATCTCATGTAGCACCATACAGAGTCTCTTTGGTAAATGATAGTCAAACTTTAGTTGTGAATGAACAAGCATATGTATATTTTTAGATTGGGGAGTATAAATATAGTCTTATGTGATATATTTCAATGGATTGTTGCCATCTTCTCTTGGGGAGACCATCAAAATTTGATAGAAGGTCCATGTACAATGGTTGGGAAAAAACCTATATAATTTGTAAGGATGATTAGAGTTTCAAACTAACTCATTTGTAGGGTAGTGCAAGAGATAAAGGTAAGTCTAACGTAGTGATATTTTGAAAAAAGAAGCTTATGAGGGTTGAGGACAGTAAGGAAAACATGCTTTCTGATTTGGAGCAAGATTATGGTGTTGTGACAGAAAAATAAGCACCTCCAAATGGTTCTATGATAGTAACGAGTTTAGTTTTGCAAAGGGCAGAGAAAGAACTCATACCTAAACCTGATTTGGTTAAGGTGAATAATAAAGGGACAGTGAGGAGTTTGGTTTTCCACAAAAAGGAAGATACAATGGAGTTTGATATAAGGAAGTTGAATGGAGAAAAATGTGTAGGACAACTTGTAAGACTGGGTGAGAGGTCAATGGATAAGTATATGAGGCAAGGATAATTCATTGTGGGGACCATGGTGTGCCTATTAACATGAGTAATGTTGCAATACAGGTGAGATTTGCAAGTGTAGGGGTTGATACGATTGATAGTGCAAATGTGCATGACATTGACAGTGTGAAAGGATTGAGGATAGTGAGAAGATGGAAATGTAGACAAAAGGAAACAAGTTTGATCACAATGAGTACAAGGAAGGGTATGCAAGAAATGGTGTGTAGTTACAAATGTGTAGATGAAGTCAAGAAGGAGGTAGAACAAAATACTACTAACTCTTGTTTGTTTGTAGGTACAAGGATTGGTAGAACATCAAATTTTGATCTAGGAATAAGAGGAAAGCAAACATCAAGTTTGAACATGAATGTGATGGCATATTTCACCATGAACATAATCATAAAGGAAAAGCAGGTCAAAAGAACTCATTATTTAAACAAGTTGAAGAAAGCTATAGGTTAGAGGATGTATGGAGCAATGTTAAGGTGTGAAATACCTTTCAAGTCTTGTGACAAGAGTTTTTTCTCTGTGGGGATGAATGGTGTTGGAGCACCTAATCACCTAGTTACAAATTTTCATGTTCGAAGGTCAAGGGGACTCAATATTCTGTGTCTAAGTTGATATAGGTGTGTTTTCTATTTATTTATTCTTAATAAGTTATAAAAGGAACAATCATAATGTAATTGGAAGGATTTTGAGTCATTTAGGTTGAAATGTCAAAAATGCAATCTTGCACTTAAAGTTTCCTTTGTCGCTTTGAAGGAATATTTCTTGAATTTGTATGTGAACATGCAAGATTGGAGTCTTTATGGTGTAATAAGGCTATTTCAAAGCCATTTGAGTTATTTTAGGGGCCATATGTGTTTAGGAGTGAAGAGTTGTTTAAAAGATGTAAAGAAGTCCATAAAAGATGTCAAAGTGTAGTTTAAGGAATGTTAAGTCTTAAAATTCAAAAAAAATTAGTTATGGCTGTTGAGAGGGTGATTTTTGGTCTGAGAATGTATTTAAAGGCCTTTGAAAGGCTCAAACATGTTGTTGGTTCAGATATTTGAAGCATTCAATACAAAAAATCAACGTTCTATTTTGCATTTCCTGTGTTTTCAGATCTTCCACTACTTTGTACGGACTGTACAGACTACTTGATGCCCTAAGCACTTTTTGATCGATTGTAATATGTGTTAAATTATATTTCCATCCTTTTTGGAGGTTTAACATTTAGTTTTGTGAGAGATCTTTGTATTTTACTGTGGCTACCCTATATTGACAATTTCACTATTGAAAGTCTTTTAAAATGTTTATGTGACACATTCCACTTTTTGTATCCACTGTACCTTATGGAATGGGTCCCATACAATGTGAAATAGTTTTCTTGGAGTTGTGGCAGGCTTGTCGAGTGGAATTGATCGAGTTTGGATGCTTCCTACGGTTGATAGAGTCAATTTTCATGTGAATTTGTGTTGCTAAGACATGGTTTGTTAATTAGATTGTTGGAATAATAAATGTAAGGGTTTTTTGTCATTATGTGGAACCTATAAAAGGTGTTAGATGTATTTATTTGGTCTAAGAAGCCCGAGAGTTGGGTGAATGATAAAAACCTAGGTTATTGCTTGTAAATGGAGGGTTTTAGGGAATGATGGTCAGATGGACTTGGAATAGAGATCTAATCTTAAAATATGAGGTTTTGATAGACAATATAACTTTGTGAAGTTATTTTTGTTGAAAAAAAATAATATAAGTGGTTCCCTTATATTTTAGGGCTAATTTACTAGCCTTCAAAACAAGGCAGCTTAATAAACTCTATAATGTTGGAAAGAAAACTTGTGTGATTGGTTGGGGCATTGTATTAGGGGTTTGAGTAGATGCTTAATTGATGTTGAGTTGGTCTTTTTTTGGCCTTCTCGAAAAGATATCTCCATTTGATAAATTTGAAGACTAGAAAGCTTTAGTGGTGTTTTAAGAGAAGTTGGGTGTTTTGTTGATCAAAGGTTGATTTCATTGTTTGAGTTAGAATATTTGGTGTTGAATAGTGAGTTCCTCCACCTTGGTCTGCTAGCCTTTAGGGCTCCACAAGAAGCATATCTCATGGATGATTTCAAATCTCATAGAGTGCTCAAGTTTGGCTCTTATTCAAGGGTTTGCAAATTAAAATCAAGAAAAAAATAAAATAGCATCACTACAGTTTAAGGATAGGAAAATAAAGCCACACAACTACATAAAACAAAATCCATCCCAAAACCAATATAAGGAATCAAAAAAATCTAACACCACCATTAAAAGGTGAAGCAAATCATGAGATATCACCCGAAATAAAACTTTAAATCATTTTAGGAGACCAAAACTTCCTCTGCGAGATTATTCAATGAAAATCTTATAAACTTCACATCTATGCCATAATAGAAAGTGATGCAATATTTTGAGCAGAACAATATATATTCAATGTAATATTCTAAAACAATATTTTGGTGCAATATTCGCATCAGGTTCACCATTTTGTTTATGCTAAAAACTGAAAAAACTAATTTAAAACTATAAATCCAAAATCAAAATTTCAATATAACATCAATGAAGACTTTCTTAAATGAAATCACATGCAAAAATGTAAACTAAACTATGAAAACAAAAATATGAGCATTCAAAAGGAAAAGTCACTCCATTGTTCTCCTATCATTAAGATCTCGATTTATGAATTTGGTGTTCTCAGATTTTTACAAGAACAAGTACAACAAGAAGCTATGATGAACAAAAGAAAGCATTGTTTGATAGAAATTCAATATGATTTTTGGTGAGAAAAGAGGTTTTATATAGATGTCCTCATGATAGATTCAAGTTGCGAGAGAGATGTGGGATTAAAAGAGTGAAGTGGAGAAATGATAATTATCCCATTTTTTTAATCAAACAAAATTGATGGGAATGAGAGAGATAAATGAGTGGCTTTATGATATGATGTAGGTTTAGGAGTTATATTTAAAGTGGATTTTAAAATTAATGAATGATTTAATTAAATGGATTTATATGTTTAAATGATTTAATGGAATATGTAAATGGATAAATATTAAATGATTTAATTATTTGTGAATTTAGATGAATGATTTAATGGTTTTAATACATGTATAGTTTAATGATTGTGCAAATAGTGCAATGCTTATAATATTGATTTAAATGAATTAATGAATGAATACAATAATGTATTAAATGAATTAATTAAAAAAATAATAATATCCACTTAATTAATAGACAAAGAATAGGATGATTGTGAGGAAAATTTTTGAGTGTCTACAGAGTTAATATGTTTTGGTGATTTAATTTGTTGTGTTCAAAAAGTTATAGAATATTGATTCACCCCATTCTAAATATTCTAAATATTCCACAAAGTATTATATGATGAGTATTGTATTCCATATGTAGTATTGATAAAATTAGAAGAATGTTTCAAACTAATTTTCATCCTCTTGTGTTAAATACAATGTTGCATAAAATGGGTCATGATTATGTTTTAGGTTTAAAATATTATTGTGTAATTTAAATAGTTTATACTATTGTTGTAATTTCATGTTATTTATGTGAATATATTTTGAATCTAACCTTAATCAATCAAAATAATTTAGTATCTAACTAATGTTTACATATGAATGGTCAAATGATCTTATTTTTCTCTTGAAATAAATGTGTTAGTAAACTAAAATTTGTAAATTATTCAAACGAGTGTGGTTTAAAAATTGAATTTGTATCATCTTCTTAGCTAAGTATTTGGTAGAGTGTTTTGGGCATAACAAATTTAGTTTTTGATGTTTAGGTTCTTGACATGGTAGTATCATTTTCTTAGCTTTTTTCTTCATATGGTATTGTCCACTTAGATATACCTTCTGAGGGGGTTTCTCTCCCCACTTTTATTAATAGTGATACCATAATAGTGAGTCCTAATTTTTAGTCAAAGTAGGATATTGAAATAAAAATTTTAAACTAAATATTTACTTTCTAATGTCTTTAGGAGTTTAATCATTATGAAATAAAATATAATGTGAAATAGTGATTTCTAAGGGTTTGTGTGTAGATTTTAAATATACATTTTAAAAACCGGGAATAAATTATTATTTTTTATGTAACTTTTAATAAGTTGGTTTTTGTAATAAACAACATTTTAAAAAAAATGTTTAAGGCACAATGCATAATTTTTAATAGAAAGGATAAAATTATAAGTTATAAAATATAGATTTGTAAGATTAATATTAAGTGCATGAATATTTTTCTATAATTTTTTGTTGCATTTTTTTAAAATTAATTTTTTATGTCAGAGTAATTATGATTTTGACATAGGAATATGGTGTAATATATAGCTTGTTTCATATTTATAAAAAATTAGTTATGATTTTTATGTTCCTAAAACAAGGACATCAATATCTAACATGCAAATATTTTTTTAGAATTTTGTATCAATATTTTACTATTTTTTCTATAGTGTAGGAAAATACATGCCCTTGTATTTTCACACTTGTTTGGGCCCACCATTCTTTTTTATCATTTTTTATGTCTCAATTGGTCCTATTTTTCATCCACAAGCCTAATAAACTATATCTTTCTATGGCTAATCCCAACAAACATCAAACGATAAATGATAATTCAATGATTTTGGCAGTGTGCCCCTAATTTTTGGACTAGGAATACGTCGCCACCTAGGGTGTATATGTCCCCAAAAGGTATTGGGACCCTGATTTCAAGTGTACCTTAAATTGACCCCTTTTTGGATTATGTACCTAGAGTTTCATGCCCTGGGACTAAGACGCCACCTAGGGCATCTTAGTCCCTCTTGAGGTATTTTTAGGATTTAATTTCAAATTTTGGTGAGATTTAGCCTCCTTTAATTAATGATTTCATACGCTAGCTTCTTGTGGTGTAATTTTGGGATATTAAGCATGGATAAGTATAAATACAAGGTTTTGTCTCTCATTTTTCATCCTAACATATCAAGCATCCAAGTATTCATTCATAATAGAAATTGGAGTCCACAAGAGCATTTAAGAGAAATTCAACAAGAATTTGGAGCTATAATCAAGATTCAAGAATCATATCAAACATATTCTTGCATCATTTTTATTTTTTAGCTAACATTTGTGATGTAGGGTTTTCATTCAAGCAAGCAATTCAAGTCAAGATCTATCAAGTGTTCAAGAAATTCAATATCTACATTCAAGCTAGTCATCTCACACAAGTTTGAAAGTTTCATAACAAGGGCTTGTTGAGTTGTAACATTGCATGTTATTCATTCATCATTTACCTTCATTATTCTATTTCATTCCAAGGTTTAATTAACAACAAGGGGTTTGACCAAGGAAACCCCCATTTACTAACAATCAACAAGTTTTTCCTATCTTGCATGTTTGTGTTTGAAAATTTAGGTTGAATACTTGAACATAATTTGAAATGAAAAGTTGTAAAGTTGTAAAGTTGCATTGTAAAGTTGTCATCTTCACAAATACTCACCTATAGGCCAAATCTAGAAGATTCAGGACATGAAATCAAAGAAGAAGGAAGTGCAGACCTTAGACCTCAAGATCACATTCAAAGATTTTAGAAATTCAAAATGGGACTAAGTCTCCACCTAGGGAATCCTACTCCTCCCAGGGGTATTTTGTAGAGATTCTTTCATATTTTTTTCTGACATCTGAATATTCTACATTTCCCCAAAAAATAAGTAGCGAGACTAAGAAAATAGTAAGGGTCTCTTATTCCTCAATAGAATATTTTGACAACATTTTTGCATTTCTAGAATCCTCATTACATATCCAAACTTCCCAGGTACACACATCCTAACTAGTTGTTGGGTATGTGCAGGATCATCATGGAAAAAAAAAAGGCCCTTAAGTGGCAAAAAAATTAGAAAAATCAGAGTTAGGAAACTTCACGTAAAAATTTGAATAAGTTATCTATATTATTTCAAAAATATGTAAGAATGGAATTTGTATCAAATTGAATGTAGTTTCTAAACTACTAGATTTGTTTTAAAAAAAAATCTATTTGGTGAAAATTTGAAATTTCAATGCAGTGGTACTTAGATTTCAGGGAAAAATAAGAAGTAGGTGTCTGGACCACCCTAACAACAATAAAATGATAATATTTTTTTATAAGATTTTAGATATAAATAGACGAATCATGCCCTGATCTGATGCATATTTTTTTGTAATTTTTTTTCAAAGTAAATAATTAATTATGAATTTTTTATTACAACTTTTTTAAAAATATAAAAACTCGTATGTCTAACCACCTTAACTTTATCAAAAATTAATGAAATTCAATTTTTATTTTTTAATCCTATAGTATGTGAAGCATAGAATGGGATGCATGTTTTGGATTAAAAAAATGTGATACTGTTTGAAAGCTATAGATGTTTTTCAATAAACCTGTCAATTAGGACTTTAGTCATAATTTGAATAGAAAATGAATAATAATTACTTATTAAATTCAAAGTAAAGCATAATTTATATTGGTGGAAAGCTAAGAATATCCTTTAAAAACCCTTTTCATTTCATCAATTTTGGGTTAAAAAAAAGTCATCAGCCACATACCTATCATATTGCAACTTTTTGGCCCATCATGATCCTTCACATACCCTATTACTTTATTTCATCATTTGGCTTGCATTACTATGTTTTGTGAGTTTAATGTTAAGTTGTATTTTCCAAGCTTTTGCTTGGTGGTGAACCATTCTAAGCCTAAAGAACACCCCCTAGGCCTTCCTTGTAGAGAATTGACTCACCTTTGGGTTGATAGTCAATCCAATTTGGGATCCTAGGGCATATTTGAATGAAAATAGGAGAAGATTTATGTTCTATGACCTAGACCATAAAGCACTCATTTCCACTAGTGTTTATTTTGGTGAACCTGACATTTTGGACATTCATTTTTCTGATTTGGAGTTCATTAAATTCATAGATCCAGGTTGTATTCATTCTTACATTGAATCTTGCATTAGTGAAAGTGCATCTAGGGTTTCTCACATTTGCATTAGTGAAAGTGCATATACGTTCAATTTTTACTTTCTTGCATCATCTTATCTCATTGAAAAACTGAAAATTGCATTGTCAATCATCCTAATTACATTTAGGAACAATGTAATTATATTCAAAATTTAAAAAATTGCATTCACCTTTGCATCCAATTGCTTCTTATTAGTCACTTTTTTTTGCATTCATTTGCATAGTTTTCTGTTTCTAAACATTAGGTCCCTGGGTAGGCAACCTGGGAACACTGTGACCAATCCAGACTTTGTTGTTTCTATAAAAAAAACCTCTACTAGGACTATAATGTCCTTACTAGCATCTTAGTCCCTCTTTTGGTTTTTGGCTCAAAAACCTATTTGACTTGTTTGTTGTCTGTTCGAGTTTCGAGAACCTCAAAAATCCTTTAGTAAAACCAAGCCACCCTTGTTGGCATCTTAGTCCCTACTAACTTTGACCTTGTTGTTTTAAGGGTTTGAAATTTCTTTTTTGTTCTTCTATTTTTTGCATTCAATTTTCTATTGTAGTTTGCAAAATTGCTATTTTTCCAATTTCTTTCATTTCAAGTGTAATTGTTAACATAGGATATTATGTTCATTGCACTTTCTTTTGTTTATCCCTTAAATGAGCTATACTACTTGGCGTCCTATTTTCAATACTATGGTGATAAGAAGTGGGAGACTCATGAAATACCATGATAATGATAAAATACTTGTTGTTGATCTTGGGTTATGTAGCTCTCTTACTTCTAGTGTTGGTACTAGTTCACTAGGTATAGACCATACCTTTGATAATTATTTTGCTATGCCTACCTTACCTAAAAGTGCTATGCCAAGTGTTAAAAAAATGGTTGATCATATCCCTCAAGAAAACATAATGAAAATGGATAAAAACTTTTCCCATTTACAAGATAGAGTGAGTACTAAAAACATTTACAACACTATTATAATTTCCATAGATAGTATTCACCGTATGATGGAAAGTGATGAAGGACTAGAATTTGTGTGTAACATAGCTCAGATATTTGAAAAAATATTCCTTCCACCACCAATGGCGCTCAAACTTCAAACAATGTGTAAAACCAGGGTGGAATTCAAATTCTTCCCCCTTCAACCATAACCTCCATTCCCCCCTATACAAATCTTCAAGTGACCATAATGATGCAACCAACTAGTAATGTCGTTCCTACCTCAAACATTTCCACTAGTGCTCCTTATACCTATGTGGCATCTAACCTTATATCTCCTCCCACAAGCTATCCATTCACTTGCCCTTCCAACACATACACACCACCACCATATTCACCTCCATCTCAAAACACAAGAAATGATCATATCATTAATCACCTCTTGCAAAGCCTCCCATCCATCCAACATCAAGTTTCCACAATAAATAAAAATAAAAATGGTCCACCTTCATACTATGTTATATTCAACACATTATCCTTGGAAATATTGAGAACTTTGGTGCTACAATGTATAGAGATCCCTAGATTTGAGAAATATGGAGGAAAGCGAGATCCTACTAATCATGTTAATACCTTTACTACTTTATGTAGTGACTTTATCCTTGAGGATAAACTTTTGGCTAAAACTTTTCCCCAATCCTTGAAAGACATGGCCTTGGACTAGTTTTCCACATTACCGAATAACTCAATTCATTCATTTGATGAACTTGTTGAAGCCTTTATTAACCATTTAGAAGTTCATATGGTTTGTGAAACAACACTAGCTGATTTAATGAGATGTAAGTGAAATGAGGGTGAAAAAGTCACTGGCTTTATTTCACATTACCAATCTCTTTATTCCCAAATCAATGTGAAGATTCTTGATTCTCACCTTCAAAAGCTATTCATAGAAAATTTACAAACTAAGATATGATACAAGCTTACCATGATGAAATCACCTTTGTTCATGCACTTATGCACTGCCCTTCGAGATTATCAAAATTTCATAGGTAGTTGTGAAACAAAAACCAGCTCTACCCATCCTAAAAAGTCTGAATCTTCAAACCAAAACACCTACTAGCCTTTCTAAAGAAAAAATAAAAGTTTCCTTCAACTAAATTCTACCTCCCAAACTACCTAGCAAGTTGATACCCAAGTAGCTGCTATAAAGAAGAGTAATCCTTATATCTTTGGGGATCCACAAAGACAATTTACTCCCTTACTTTACACACTTCAAAATATCATGACTCAACTAATAAAAAAGAACATTCCTACCTTACCTCCTATTCAACCTCTTGACCATAGCAAGCCATTACCTCCGAGCTTTAGACACAATGTCTATTGTGCTTATCACCAATAAAAAGGACATGATATAGAACAATGTAAGAATATTAAACATCTTGTGCAAGACCTCATTGATTCTAATAATATTCAAATTGGAGGTGTGAATGAAAAAGGTAATAAATTTGTAGCTCCTCCTAACCAAAACTTGAAAATCTTTACCAAACCCATGCCTAACCACAATATTTCATTTGTTAAGTCTAGAGAAACTAAGCCTGATGTGATGAACATTGACATTGGTGATGATAACATGAACAATAATGAACAAAATCCTATGGATGATGATGAAAACAGTCCTATGAATATTGACAACCAAAGTCCTATTAGTACATGTATATGAAAATTTTGGATAAAATAAAATAAATAAAACAATAACATGCATTACCTAATCCAAATCTTCAATATGTCAAATATACATAATGATGGATGAATTATTTGATTGATTTGATATGTTGGTTGCTCATTTCAATAACATAACATTGATATGGAGATGATATATGAATGATGATAGATAGAAATGGATGAGTGATTCAATAATGATTTTGGCAGCATAAGGATACTTGAAGAATCAACCCCCCAAATGGCTTATGAGAGTGTTGATTTATAGGAAAGGTCAAATTTGGATTGATGGTTGAGATTGGATGTCAATAAGATGTCTTAATCAATGGCCAATATTGAAATTTGTATTATGAAATAGGGTTAGGGAAAAAATAGTGCAATGATAAGGATGGAGGGTTGAGATTGAATTATGAGATAATTCAATCAAGGGCTAGAATTAAATGAGATTTCTAAAGATAACATTTGATGTGGAAGAAAATATTGGCATGGACAAAGAGGTGAGAAGAGAAATTAAATAATAATAAAAATTTAATCTAGGTGGCCAATGAATAATGAAATAATAAATATATTATTTAATTATAGAAGACTGTGAGAAAGGGAATCATTTTGAATTAAACAATGATTTAATTCAAAATTCAAGAGAGTGGACCAAATTATATAGATAAAATTTATTTAATTTATGAGAGAAAAGGCTAATAAATAATTAAATAATAAAAAAATAATTATTTAATTATAGTGGAAAGTGGACAAAAATTAAATAAATAAGAAATTATTTAATTTTAGAAAGAAATAGACTTAATTAGTGACGTAATTAAGTAAATAAAATTTATTTAATTAATTAGGGATGAATAAATATAGAAATGAATTAATTAAATAATTAAAATTATTTAATTATCAAAGACAAAAGGGGAAATGATGAAGAATCTATAAGTCATAGGCCTTAGGACAATTTTTAGTGTCTACATTTTGCCCCTCTTTGAGATGGTGTTTGAGATGATGAGATTTGTGTCAAGTAACAACATTTAAAAGAAGCTAAGGTATGGATAGAGGAAAATGGATGATGATAGAAAGATAGGATGATGATGAAATACAAGTGGGATGATGATGATATAAGAATAGGATGATGATGCTCCCTCGAGATGATAGGTGGGCTGGACAAACATAGGTATGCTCTCAAAATGAAATTATAAGGAGGGACAAGATGAATCATCCAAGATAGGAAGTGGATAAAGGAGATGAATGATAAGTTATGCTACAAGAAATTTAACAACCATGGTGTTTGATGTAACACTAGACATGATGCGCCAAGGTATAAGGACCAAGGTGATGATGTGTCTCATTCCCCAGTGTAGTACAACCTTGTCTAGATACAAGATATGAATATTAGTTGGAATAATTCAGATTTGATGCAAATGCAAGATAAAATTTATAACAAAAACAAGCAAGCAAGAAATCATGCACAAGTCATACAAAAACAAACAAGGTATTTCCCTTTTCAAGTTGCAAACCGATGAGTAATTAATTGATTGATTTTTATTGGTGATGATAGTGTTGTCATTGCGGGGAATGACATATACCTAGATCAACACAAGGATGATTGATTAATTGAATAATTGACTTTGATTGATTGGGTTTACAACAAGGTTAGGATCAAGACCAAAGGATGTCATCGGATTATTTGGCAAGATTGATTGACTTGCATTTGGATTATTGCTTGGATTAATTTGATTGATTTTATTTGAAGAAGTGGTTTGGAGTGATACGATGATTTGATTGGATGATAGGATGTGATGAATTGATTAGAAGAATTGAGGTGATTGGAATCACTTAGATTGGAGTGATTTGATTATAGGATTGTTTGATTGATAATTTGAAGAATGATTTAGAGGAGTTAAATTGATGCACTAAATTGTTTGGAAGAAGTGATTGGAAGAAATGATTTGGTTTAATTTTATTGCTTGGATTTTTTTATGGATATTTGATTTTTTTTCTTTTTTCAGGACCTTTTTCCATTTTTTTGTATTTCTAGGGATACTTTTAGTTTTTTGTATTTTTTTGAAATGTTTTGATTTTTTTGGCTTTTCGAAAATATTTTATTTATTTCTAGTTTTGAAATGTTTTGAGGTGTCAATGGATGAAAATTTGGGCAACTTTTGTGCTAAATACCAATGACAAGGGAAAACAAAGTCTAGGTGCAAGGAGATAGATGGGATTGATGGATGGAAGGGTGGGTGAAAGGATAAGGGATAAAAGGCTCATGACAGATGGATGGATGGAGTGGATGTATGCATCATAAGAGAGCAAGGATGTGATCTCCAAAGACTATGTTGAATAGGAATAACATGGCCCATTTTAGGTATAATAATCAAGATTCTTCATGAAAAAGATTATGACAATAGGATAATGATATGATTGGTTGGAAAAAGGATGAGGTATTCCAAAAGATATCCAAAGAATTTTTCAACACTTTTCCCCTATATCTTCATCAAGATCAAAAGGAGAAGGGTGGATAAGTGGACTCAATATGATAGGTATGTATGATGGCTAAAGATGGTAGATAGGATGGAAATGATATGACATGGAAATGATAGGTTGGATAGATAAGACATCGTGCCCCCAAGTGTAAGTGACATAGAAGATCAACCTACACATGACGCTTGTTTGCCAGGTTTTTATCATGGTACTTATCCAGGGTGTCTATTTACTAGGTTTTCATTGTTGGACGAAGGGATTTCTCTTTACTTTTTTTGGTTTGTTTTTTTTTGAATTTTTGACTTTGCAGATAGGAGAAGGGGAATATGGATAGGAGGGACTCAAGTTTCTAGTTCCATGAAAGGTGATAGTCCCACTAGAGATGGATGTCATTGCCTGGACCATGTCAAATATGCTCATAGATGTTGGTAGGGGGATGCATGAGAGGGAGAAAAATTAGGTAGATGATGGATTATGATATGGATTATGGAGGAAAATAGTGAATTATGTTGTGGATTATGATAGGGATTATATGGGACTTATGCAAAAGATGAATTGGGAAGCTTAGCCAAAAGAATGGACCATAGGAAGGTGGTGGGGGAGATATGTAGGATAATGAGTGAAGGGTGAGGTGATGGAGGTATGTGGAATTGTTGTGAAATGGAAGGGAACCATCACCAACGGTTGCACACACTATGATAAAAATTGAAGATTTTGATGTGGACAGGGTATATGAAGCAATGGAGATTTTTTCTTAGGATATGGAAGATAATGTGCTTTAGGTACCCACATAGACTTAGTATTGTTATGAATTTTATTTTGTTTGTGGGATGGAATATGAGATTCTTGAGTAGAGTGGGAATGTGAGGTGGAAGTGGATGTTGGGGATTTTTGTGGTGTAGATGTCTCATTTGACTTGCTTTCCTTTTTCTTAGAGATCCAAACCATTTTGGTTTTGACCTTTACTTTTGGAGGTAGGGATTATATAACTTTTTAGATGTATTTTGATTTGATTATTTTCTTTTGTTCCCTAAGGCATGAGGATTTTTAGGATATTTTACTTTATAGGTAGAGGAATTAAAAATTTTATTTTTGAATTCCATGGGATAGATGGAATGAGTGGAAGCTTCTTGTTTAGACAATGTGTGCATTTTTTGGTCATGATTAGTAATGTTAAGGTATTTATGGATAAATGGATAAGAGGATTGAATGGTAGGGATATTAGGTGTTGGGAGTAATGGTGGTAAAGTGGATGGAGGGATATTAGGATTTGTAAGTAATGATGGCAAAGTGGATGGTGGAAGGTGTATGGTGACATGATTTTTACATTTGTAGGATGATGGAGGAAGGATGGCAACATATTTTTTAGGTATATGATAGGATTTATGATGGAAAGTGGACTTAGGAGGCATGGAGGAAGTACCAACATCTTGAGATTGGTTTCCTTGGGGTGTATATCCAAGGCCATAAGAGTGTGGAGGGACTTTGACATGGATGGGATCCAAAATACCTTGTTCATGAAGGTCTACACCTTTACCGTTGTGGTTCATGTTTTGGAGTATGCAATAGACAATGGGACTAGGTGTAGGTGGAACACTAGACATGATTTCCTTATTGGATGGAGAGAATGAAGAAAGGGAAGATAATGGTTTTTTTTTTTTTTCTAAGGAGGAACATTCATGACTGAGGGTGGAAAGACCAATAGGACATGATAGAGGACTTGCAATGGGGTTGATAGTGGGTGATTGAGGATCATTTGGATCTTGATTAGCATTGTGTTCACTTAGATCCAAGGTATTTGGTTGATCTTCTATGTGTGCTTGGGAGGCATATGTCTCATCAAGGGAAGTGGATGTTGATGGATCATGGATAGGGATAGGTAGGGGGTGGATAGGAGCAATGGAGGTTTCTTTCTCATGGATAGGTGAAGTGATAGGATCTTGACCATGGAATGTATAAAGTTGGCTAAGAGGATCATCATGGCCTTCTTGATCATAGGTAAGATCATAGAGGGGAGCTTGCTCATAAATAGGACCAAGTATGTTATGAGTGGGATCCTTAGATGGGCCTAGATCTTGATTATAATTAGAGGTTAATGTTTCCTCATGCTCAGGATAATTCTCTTGACATAACCCTTGGCTTTTATTGGAAATGGAAGTGGGAGGCTCTAGAAGAGGCTTGGTATGCTCTTTGAGATCAACAACATGAGGGTATGATGGAATTTGACTTAGACATATAAGATCAATATGTTGTGGACCACATGATGGAGTTGGATGAATAGGAATGGCATTCAAAGGTTCTTTGGTAAGCTCATTAATGGGTGCTTGACATGGGGATGGTCTATTACATGCTAGTAGCCATTGGATCACATCCTTTGCAAGTGTATGGGTAGATGGATAATATAGTGGATGGAAAATGATAGTGGATAGTGTTATATGGTTAGGATTAGGACTAGGACATGGTTGTTTAGGGATAGGAATTTTATTGGATGGTGGTATGATAAAGTTATAGGGTGCATGAACTAGATTGGTGTTCCCCTTGTCAAATGGAACATGATAATTGAAAGGATCTTGATTTTGTTGCCAAGCTGGACTTGGGTCCTATGTTCTTGTTGTGATATGGGTGGATATGTTGATGTGGCATTGACATGATAGGTAGATGGGTTAGGTTGGAATGATGATGAAGGTGCCACATAGGATTGTCGTTGAATGTGTTGAGGTTGGAATGGTGTTTGGACTTGTTGTGGTATGATTTGTTATTGTGATAATGATGGAGGGGTTTCATAGGATAATGGTTGTTGAACGGTGGATTGATATGGATAAGGGTTGAAATTAGAAGAGGTATGATAGGTTGATGAAAGGGAAAAATGATATGTGGATGGAGGAGGTTGAGATGATGATATAGGTGACACATAGGGTTGAGGTGAAATTTGTTGATGTGGTGATTGGACTTGATGATGTATTTTGTTGGATTTGACAAGTGGCCATGAGGTGGGCTTGTGATATGTGTTGTTGCATTTGAGGTGATTGGTTTTTTTGAAGTTGAAATCATTGGATGAGGCCTTGGAGCCCATGTATAATTTGTTGGTCTAAGGGTTGTGGTGCTTGATAAAGTGATTGGAGGAGGTTTTGGAATTGGGGTACTAGGTCTCATATTGTTGCCATGGTGTAAAATGATGTTGATTGGATTAAAGAGATTATGATAATTAGGATATGATGTGGAATGAAAAGATTGTATGTTTTGGATGATGTGGAAAATATTTATTGAAAGTTTCACTTGGGAAATATTAACCAAAAGATCTCACATGTAAATGCATCAACACAGACACCAAACATAATCATAAATTTGTATTTCAAGATTAAATGTTATGATTAAGCAAACACTTGAATACATAACAACAAGCCTAGTGTTAGTGAAGTGGGTATGGCCAATTAGATCTTAAGCTAGGATGCACAAGGTTGACTAAGGATGATTTGAAAGAAAAATCCTACCACATAGCTAGGAGAAAGGGTTAACCCACCCTTCATCTTCAATTCCCAAAGGTATAAACTTCTTTGGGGCTTAGCCAAGAGTGACAAGATTTCAACTCCCAAAGAGGTGTGTCTTTGGATTCACACCTTGATTGAGGTCATCCCTTGGAGGGGTGTGTGCTCTAATCAGGCCTCCTAAGAAGGGTATGGCAAAAGTGAACCAAATGAGGTGCTTTTAACCACACACACACTTGATTCACACTCATAGTGATTAATTTCCATTTAGAAAATTGAAATGTGTGTTAACAAATTGAAGTACTTGTTCTTTTTAGATCCCAAAGCCTAATGTGTAGGAAGACAGTTGTTCATTTTAACCCAATTTCAATAATGTGATAGCAAACAAGATGTTATTTTTAAGCCCCAAATTGAAGTGTGTTGACAAGCAATGATTCAAGATGAAAGATGGAATGTGTGCGCCTACAATTTATTTAGCTCCAAATTTTTTTCCACTTCATCAAATTTTTCCTTTGAAGTGTTTATTTTTCTACACATTCACAAAACCAACAACAAAGCCAAAACCCTAACAAAATGATTGATCCCTAATATTAGAGGGTTAGCTAGTCAAGAAAAATCTAATTTTTGGAAATGTTTTTGGAATATAAAATAAAAACAAACAAAAAAAACCCTTATTGAATTTTTAAGAGCTTTCCAGAAATGTAAAGAAATCTAAAAAAATTGCTTTTTTGCATCCAAAATTTTTTTTTTAATGAGAAATCATTAAAAATTACTAAAAATTTCAAAATAGGTCCAAAATTTCTGATTTTTGGACTAAAGGTGCCAAAAATTATCATCAATTGCCAGAAATTTTTTTGTGAAAAGATCTACAACTGTTTGTGAGATATAAGGAAATCTTTGTAAAACACTCATTTTCAAAGATCTATTTTTTTGTCTAATTATTTTTCATCCAAATTAAAAACATCAAGAATAGATCCCTATTAGAATTCAGAGCGATTTTCAGAAATATAAAGAAATATATAAAATTCTCTAATTTTCTCTCAAAATTAGTTTTTCATGAAAAATAACAAAAAAAATTATAAAAAATTATAAACAGCTCCAAAAAATATGATTTTCAGCCTGAAAGTTCTTGATATTGTCCCCAACCTGCATAAAACTTTTTGTGAGAAAATACACAACCATTTGAAAGATATGGTCAAATATTTGAAAACTACGGTTTTGTTCCAAAATGATGTGAAACCTAGAACAAAAAGGTAACAAAACCTACAACAAAAAGGATCCAACTCCAAAATTTTTCAAAATATTGAGCTAAAAATCAATTAGTGGGTTCACGTCAGGTTCATTAAAATGTATACAAAAAATTTGGATAAAATAAAAGTAATAAAACAATAACATGCATTACCTAATCCAAATCTTCAATACCTCAAATAGACACAATGATGGATGAATTATTCAACTGATTTGATATCTTGGTTGCTCAATTCAGTAGCATAACATTGAGATGGAGATGATAAATGAGTGATGATAGAAATGGATGAATGATTCAAGAATGATTTTGGCAGCATAAGGATACTTGGAGAATCAACTCCCCAAATGGCATATGAGGGTTGATTTATAGGAAAGGTTTGATTTGTATTGATGGTTGAGATTGGATGTCAATAAGATGTGTCAATGGTCAAGATTGAAACTCATAGTATGAAATAGGGTTAGGGAAAAATTAGGGAAATGATAAGGATGAAGGGTTGAGATTGAATTATGAGATAATTCAATAAGGGGCTAGAATTAAATGAGATGCCAAAAGATAAAATTTGATGTGGAAGATAAGATTGGCACAAACAAAGAGGTGAGAAGAGAAATTAAATAATAAAAACTATTTAATCTAGGTAGCCAATGAATAATTAAATAATAAAGATATTATTTAATTATAGAAGAATGTGAGAAAGGGAATCATTTTGAATTAAATAATGATTTAATTCAAAATTCAAGAGAGTGGACCGAATTGGGTTGGGGCCCTAGCTCGGTTGGCTAAATCTTTCATGTTCCAGGAGGTTGGTCACGAGGTCTAGTCTCCCCCACCCATGTGGTACTGGAGGGTGTGTCGCGCCAGTGTCGCGCGTCACATTAAAAAGTTTACCAGGCACACTATAGTTTACAAGGGGTCATGCTACCCAATTCCTGTAGTCTAAAAAAAACAAAAAAAAGAGAGAGTGGACCAAATTAAATAAATAAAATTTATTTAATTTAGGAGAGAAAAGGCTAATGAATAATTAAATAATAAAAAATAATTATTTAGTTATAGTGGAAAGTGGACAAGAATTAAATAAGAAATTATTTAATTTTAGAAAGAAATAGACTTAATTAGTGACATAATTAAATAAATAAAATTTATTTAATTAATCAAGAAAGAATAAATATAGAAATGAATTAATTAAATAACTAAAATTATTTAATTAATAGAAGACTAATGACTTTAGAAAATAATTAAATAATTAAAATTATTTAATTATTAAAGGAAAAAGGGGAAATGATGAAGAATCTAAAAGTCACAAGCCTTAGGGAAAAAATTTAGTGTCTACAGTACAATGATAGGAGTGATTGAAATTGAACCTTGTAAGCAAGAAACAATAATGCCCATGGACATTACTTTCTCTTCAGAAGAATCAATCTAAAGTGCACTTGATGGTCCTCTTTACATAGTCGGTAGCCTCAATGACAAGCCCACTCTTGGTATTTTAATTGATCCCGAATGTGGAGAGAATGTGATCATAAAAGAACTCTTATATGTGCATGAACTTAGTCAAGATAGATATGATAAACCAAAAGTATAGATTAAAAAACATGATGGTTTTCCTCGTGCTATGATGGGTTCGATCACACTCCTTTTAGAAGTAGGACCAAAAAAAATAAATGTATCATTCTCTATCATCTCTAATTGAGATCAATTTCATGTGAAGCTAGGCTAGAAATGGTTTCACTCCATGAATTTTGTCCCATCCATTGTCCGGGTATGTGCAAGATCATGATGGGCCAAAAAGTTGTGATATGATGGATATGTGTAGGGTATGTGGCTTACAACTTTCTTTTTACCCAAAATTAATGAAACAAAAAGGGTTTTTAAAGGAGGTTCCTAGCTTTCCACCAATATAAATTCTTTTTTACTTTGAATTTAATAAATAATTATTATTCATTTTCTATTTGAATTACGACTAAAGTCCTAATTGACAAGTTGATTGAAAAACATCTATAGCTTTCAAATGGTATCACATTTTTTGAATCTAAAACATGCGTCACATTTTATGTTTCACGTAATATAGGATTAAAAAAAAAATGAATTTCATGAAGTTTTCACCAAGTTAAGGTGATCAGATAAATGAGTTTTTATGATTTTTAAAATTTGTAATAAAAAATTCATAATTAATTATTTACCTAGAAAAAAGTTACAAAAAAATATATATCACATCGGGCATGAGTCCTCTACTTATATCTAAAATATTAAAAATAAATATTATCATTTTATTGTGGTTAGGGTGGTAATACAAACACCTACTTCTTATTTTTTCCCTGAAATTTAAGTACTACTGCATTGAAATTTCAAGTTTTCACCAAATAGTTTTTTTTTTTTTTTTTAATAAACCTAGTAGTTTAGAAACTATATTCAATTTTGCTATAGATTCTATTCTTATATATTTTTGAAATAATATAGATAACTTATTCAAATTTTTACATCAAGTTTCCTAACTCTAACTTTTTTGAACTTTTTGCCACTTAATGGCTTGTTTTTTCCATGATGATCCTGCACATACCCATCCATAAGTTCTTAAAGTTTCTAGTTAGCAATGAAATATTCACTATGATCCATAGTGTCTTTACACCTCCATCTTCCCGTGGAAATTTTTCCCCTGACTACTTTTGGTCTGAGCCCATGGAACCTATAAAACCCCTTGAAGACTTTCTTTTCTTATCCTACCAAAAGTCTAAAGAAAAATGCATAGCCAAGTTATCCTTTGAAGGTTTTCCTCCTCCTCCCCTTGACGAAAATATTATTAAGCTTAAAGCCCTTTCAACTAATCCATCCCTCAAAAATACATTTCCTAGTTCCTACAAAAGGCCAAGAGAAAACCAAACAAGTCACAATCTACCTCTTAAGATAATTTATAAAGCCAAAGAGAAAGTGGTTGAACAACCTCCCATGGTTTATTTCATTCTTCCCTCATAGGAAGAAAAGGAACCTATGGTTGAAAAACCCACTCGTACATAAAAACAACTTGAAAATTTTAATAAAAGA
Source organism: Sequoia sempervirens (assembly GCA_007258455.2). Taxonomy (NCBI): domain Eukaryota; kingdom Viridiplantae; phylum Streptophyta; class Pinopsida; order Cupressales; family Cupressaceae; genus Sequoia; species Sequoia sempervirens. The sequence continues at coordinate 24,419 of VDFB02026359.1, read as the reverse complement.
AACTGAAATGATAGAGAGTGTAGGTGTAGACGTTGTGTTATTGCTTGAAAGATGAATGAATGGAAAAAAATAAAAAATAAAAATTTGAATCTAACATAAGCAATAAATGATGATCCTCCTCCATTACTAGAACCAACAAATCCTATGCCTCCAACACAACAAGGGCCAACACCTTCTATGGATATTATCATTCGTCCTCCTATTGTGGTTAACTTGGATGATGATGAAGAAACTACTAAAATTGATGAGAAAATGCATACTGAGTTGAGTTTGTTATTTTCCTCTTCTATGAACTTAGATGATAAGAACCATGATGAACCTCTTAAACTAAGTGATTCACCATGTGTTGAACTTGGTGATTATCCTACTACAACACTTGTCACTATCCCTCTAGTTAGTGATTTGCATTCCGCATATACTAAACAAGACTAGGATGCAAATGACTTGCTGGATGGTTGACTCACATGTGCTTTACTAGTCTTTTGCATTTTCCTTTTTGTTTGATTGTAGGTGTGTAATGTGATCCCCTGTGATGTTTTTTTTTATGTTTCCTCTCTATGTGCATTCATCTATCTGTACCTATATTCTTCTATATGTCATAAGATTTTTTCCTTTTTCATTGATCTTTACCTTTTATTTATATTTTCATTTTTTCTTGTGTTTTCCTTTTGGGGATGACACAAGGTGTCGAGACACCCTAAGTCTCTTCCATGTTGACCCAAAATATTTTTCATTATCTTTTTCCTTTAATTTTTGTCTTGTTCTTTCCTTTTAGGGATGATGCAAGGCTTCAAGACACCCTATGTCTCTTCCATGTTGACCCAAAAAAAATTCTTTGTTTTCTCTCTCTATGTCATTCTTGCAATTCTATGTGTATTTGGGGAATAATGACAGTTCTGAGCTCTCTAATATCATTACAAAAAAGACAGATACTAACCCTGAATCCATAGATCCCTTATGTGTTTCTGGGGGGAACCCTCTCTTTTCCTTTTCCTTTTCCTTTTCCTTTTCCTTTTCCTTTTCCTTTTCCTTTTCATGTTTGTCTACTTTAAATTTATTGTTCACATCATGGTGTGTAGCAATTTCTATAAAGTGGGGGCATACATTGGCATTATTTTGGCATGATTTCATTTGTATTTGTTTTCTTGTTCCTTGTGTGGTTTTCTTTCTTCTTGTGATGCATCCTTTCCTTGGTGTTGTCATTGGGTTTGACTTCCTCCAAGAGTGTGATATTTCCTTTTCCTCTCTTGGAAAAATGAAGTACGATGTTCCCTAAGATGAGACCTTGCACTTGTCCTCTCTTAGAAACATTAAGTACAATGATCCCTAAGCTAATACCTTGGACTTTTCCTCTCTTGGAAACATTAAGTACAATGTTCCCTAGGATGAGACATTGTATTTATCCTCTCTCAGAGATGTTAAGCACAATATTCCCTAAGAAGAGACCTCACACGAACTAAGTAAAATCTCTTCAAGCATCCTACTTTCTCATTATGTTACATTTTTTCTTTGTACCTTAAAGTCATGGAGGTATGGATTTGATGTGGTTCCTCAGGGCTCATCTAGTGAACAAATAGCTTCACTAGCCATTGTGAGCATGCATCTTTTTTACCTTATTAAATTCATTGAGGTATGGATTTGATATGGTTCCTTGGGGCTCAGCTAATGGACAACTAGCTTCACTAGCCTCGTGAGCATGAATTTTGTTTACATAGTGGACAATGCATTCCACTTGTAAACCTATTTTGGAAAAAAAACCTAGACCCAGTCCATAGCACATTGGACAACTAGTTGAAGCTTGATCCATTACATTTTTCTTTTTTTCTTTTTCTTTTTCTATCTTTGATGGTGTATGTTCAAAATCTAGTTATGGCTTCATAATCATCTGCAAGTGTGTTCCTTTGTGCTTATATTGGTTTTCCATAGGATATTGATCATGTGCGCTTGGCCACCCTCTTGGTTATTGTCATCCTATCTTACTAGCATTTATACATTTGAGACCCTCTTGATTGTGTGGTTGGCTACTTTAGTGTGAGTTTGAAGCATGTTCACCCTCTCACTAAAGTGGGGGCTAAATGTAGTATAGGAAACTGCAAACCCTTGCATTTTCATACTTATTTGGGCATGCCTTCCTTTGTTTATCCTTATTTATATCTTAATTCATCCTATTTTTCATCCACAAGCATAATAAGCTATATCTTTTTATGGCTAATACCAAAAAACATCAAAGGATAAATGATAATTTAATGATTTTCGTTATGTCCCTAATTTTTGGACTAGGACTAAGTTGCCACCTAGGCCACTCTGATTTCAAGTGTGCCTTAAATTGGCCCCTTTCTGGAGTCTATGCCTCGGGACTAAGAAGCCACCTAGGGCATCTTAGTCCCCCTTGAGGTATTTTTTGGATTTAATTTCAAATCTTGGTAGGATTTAGCCTCCTTTAATTAATGATTTCATATGTTGGCTTGTTGTGGTGTAATTTTGGGATATTAAGCATGGATAAGTATAAATATAAGCTTCTTTCTCTCATTTTTTATCCTAACATATCAAGCATCAAAGTATTCATTCCTAATAGAAAACTAGAGTCCATAAGAGGATTCAAGAGCAATTCATCAAGCATTTGGAGCCATAATCAAGATTCAAGCATCATATCAAAGATATTCTTGCATCATATGTGTTTTTGAGCTATCATTTGTGATTTATCATTTTGATTCAAGTAAGGAATTCAAGTCAAGATCTACATTCAAGCTAGCCATCTCACACAAGTTTGTAGATTTCATAACAAGGGTTTGGTGAGTTGTAACATTGCATGTTGTTCATTCATCATTTCCCTTCATTATTCTATTTCATTCCAAGGTTTAACTACCAATAAGGGGTTTGATGAAAGAAAAACCCCATTTAGTAACAATCAACAAGTTTTTCCTCTCTTGCATGTTTGTATTTGTAGATTTATGTTGAATTCTTGAAGATCATTTGAAGTGAAAAGTTGTAAAATTGAAAAGTTGCATTGCAAAGTTGTCATCTTGATGAAAACTCACCTACAGGCCAGATATGGAAGCTTCAAGACCTGAGATTTGAGAAGAAGGAAGTGCAGACCTTGGACCTTAGGATCACATTCAGAGATTTTAGAAATTCAAAATGGGACTAAGTTTCCGCCTAGGGAATCTTAGTCCTCCCAGGAGTATTTTGCAGAGATTCTTTCAGATTATGTTCTTACATCCAAAGATTATGTATTTCCCTCAAAAATCAGTAGTAGGAAGACAATAGTAAGGTCATCTTAGTCCTCCATAGCATATTTTGATAACATTTTTGCATTTCTAGAATCCTCATTACATTTCTAGACTTCCCAAATACACACATCCTAACTTGCTATTACTTTATTTCATCATCTGCATTCATCATTTGGATTGCATTACTAGGTTTTGCGAGTTGAATCTTAAGTTGTCTTTTCCAAGATTTTGTTTGGTGGTGAACCCTTATAAGCCTAAAGAGCCTCCCCTCATAGGCCTTCCCTATTGAGAATTGACTCACCTTTGGGTTGATAGTCAATCAAATTTGGCATCCTAGGGCATATTTGAATGACAACAACATAAAAGTGGTGTTCTATGATCTATACCATAAAGCACTCATTTTCCCTAGTGTTCATTTTCAAATGTGTAGAATAGATAACTTGTTTTTTGGTGAAAAACTTGTGTTGAATAAAACATAGAAAATGAATATATAATGAAATTGAAATATATTATAAAAAATTATAGCTTTTGGAAAGATCATTTCAAGGACTATGATCTTGAAAACTATCTTGTCAAGTTCATTCCATTTGAAGGTCAAAATGAAGGTTTGAAACTAATTTTTTTGAGGAAATTTTGAGGCAAGTAGTGAAAGTGGCTAGTCAAGTACCTTTGTTCTAAGGTTCATTTGGTTTTCCCATATAATATTAAAAAGTCCTAAAAACTAACCTTTGAATGAAGGTCCCCTAATAAAAGATATTTAATAAAATCATAATTTCCAACCTTCACACCAAGGTCGTTTGGGTTGTATTTTCCTAAAAAAATGTTTATGTAAATATTTATGCAAATGTCACATATATCTAAGATCATTTTTTGTGTTTCTTAAGTAAAAAAATTAAGAATTTTTTTCATTTTATACTATTTTTTGCAAGTGAAATATTTGGGAAAGAGTAATTATTTACTATTATTATTAATATAATATACAGGATTTTATCCTTTTTCCCAAAAAACATATATATATATTTGGAAAGGAATTGGAAAATTTGTATTTCCAATTTTGGGAGACTTTAGATAATAAAATATTTGAAAAATAAAGTTTCAAGTTATATTTTGCAAAGAAGGAGATGATAAATAAAAATAAAAGGAAAAATAAGACTAAACAATCATATTCAATAGAAAACGAACCAAAATTATGTGAAAAAATTATGCAAATATATGACAATCAAATGGAAGATATGCATTTTTAACTAAAATATTTATTTTATAAATAATGTAAGTTCTTTTCAATTAAATAATATTCTATAATATTAGGAACAATAAGATCAAAAACATCAATCCATGTAGCCATGTACAATTTGTACAACAAGCCCATGTAAAATAGATGAATAACACATATTAGTTTGAAAGTAAGGTAGATGCACCTTTTGTGTTTCCATTCTTTTCTTTATTCATCAAAATTTTAACAATTATTTCCCCCATTTGATGTAATATTCACTTCATTACATTCTTTTTGTTATTATACTCTAATTTTCCACCCATACATCCTATTACTCATGGTTAATTAATTTTCTACCTTCCATTTTTCTTCATGGATATTTCTAGTTCTCTTGCTTGGAAATCCTTAAAAAATTGCATTATTGATTATAACATCTTTCTCATTTATCTAGTTACCATATATATATATGCACACACATACATACATACATACATTAGATGAAATATTATTCTTCTATAGTATATATGAATATACATGTTTCATGTCTAGGATATTGAAATTGTTATTTAATCTTTCCTCTTTTGCATGACTTATGCAAGAATTTTATTCCATATTGGAATTCTTTACTAAAAAATTTCTCCATGACCATCATTATAGTATATATTTTAAGAGGAACACTATTCTAGTAACAATTTTGCCAAATTTTTGCATCCTGCTCATCCCATTGATAAGTCACCTTCATTTTACACCTTATTTCCCATAGTCCATGATAGTGTAACATATCATTTTCTAGTTCTCTTCCTCCTCTTGCTATATGGTCAAGCTCTCAAAATCTCTCCTAGATTATTGAGGCCCGATCTACCCTTGTCCTACTAAATTAACTCCTTTCAACATTCTCATGCCTCTTTTCTTAGTGAATCACTTACTCCATATCCAATGACCTCTAGGTAAGTGAAAGAAGTTGGGTCCACATCCAAGAGAAGTGTCAATTTTTAGGTTTAAAACACTTGTACCGATTCACTTTTTAGAATAGGTACTTATTTTAAAGTGGTTACTCATTCCAAAAAGTTGGAAACTCATAATACATGTGTTTCATTTGGATTTACACTAAAAAATTATATGGTAACCCAAACATTAGCCTTGGACCTACTAGTGCAGGGTCATGACTATGTTAAGAGAATTTTTTTTGGCAATATAGCTAATGAGACTTTTTTTAGAATTATTTTATAAAATAAAAACCCATTATAGATGAAAATGCCTAGTTTTCACATATATGTAATTTTTTTATGATTTGATTTTTTTTCTATTTTTAACTAATTTACAAGGGAACTAGTACATAAACTTGAAATATCTCATTTTTCATATCTTTTAATAACTTTTGATTTGTTAATTTACTTGTTAAAAGTATTGATGACATCAATATATAGAAAATTATTTACATAATTAAAAAAAAAATCAGAAAATGATAAGTTTAGGTCAAGTTATGATGTTTTTACATGAGGGTTTTAAAAGATAGCAATTACAACCAATAAAAATAATATCCAAAAAATATTTAGAAAAGCATTATGAAAGAACATCCTCCTTGAGATTCATTATAATACACATCTTTTTTGAAAATTAATTAGGAAAATACTTTTATTTAGGTCAAATTATGGTGTCCCTACACATGCATGGTATGGTCATAAAAAAGTGATTTTAAAATTTTTATTTTTATACATGCATATTCAAAAGTATTTTTAATCATCTAGGTAGTAAAACAAATTACATATTTTAAAACTAGACTCAAAATACTAAATTTCATATTACTGAACTTTTGTAAGATTCAATGTTTAAGTGCTTGAAATTTTAAATCCAACAGTGATAGATTTTTGAAAATCAAGAAAAAAAACTTCCACTTGATGAACATTTTGTGGACCCAAATTCTTGCACTTACCCCTCTACTCCATCTATATCATTCCATTTTTTATTTTTTTATGTTTCATTAAAGTTAATTAAACCCTTTTTGAACATACCCACCTTGTACATGAAAAACCCTCTCCTGCCCTCCTCTAATGGATTCCCCTAGTGACCTCTATCTAGCTACCTAAGAACTCTAATCATCCAAAAAGTATGATAAAATATCTTAGATATATCTCTTTGACCCTCCCCAAAACATTAGGCACATTTTCACTTAGAATCTAACCTTATCATCCTTCCACCTATACTATTTAGACAATGTATCATGAATATTATCTTTCACAAATCTCTCTTTTACATATAATATGATTCTTACCACTTGTAGTAATAGAAAACATATCACTTTTCCTTGATTTTTGGGAATAATTATCATTGGATTAAACTAATTTTTCCTACCTATCTAATGTTGTAATGTGTTGTAACACATCCACATTGATCTTGGGCCCATTTTTAATAAAATGTACTTAATTTGTACCCTATTTTAAGTGTTGTAAAGTGTTGTAATACACTTTCACATTTATCTAGGGTCTCCTTAATTAATTGTGGTTAATTGGAGTTAATTAGCCCCTTTAATTCAAATTTAAGCCTTATTTGTCACACCTACTAAAGATCCATCTGAAAACCCATAAATCAAATTACATAAAATTTAATTGGGAAAATTTTAGGTCCTAGAAATTGGTGCTAGGGCCCATTTTCCCTATGTGGTGAAGGGTTCCTCACTCTATAGGACCCCCATTTCTTTACAAATTCTACATGGTTTTTTTATTTAATTTCATTCCCTGAAGGAAAGGTCCTAGAAAACAGTGCCAAGACCCATTCACCCTAGGTGAAAAATGGGTTCTCCCTTTTAATGAGGACCCCCTTTTGAAATTCATTGTGCCACGATTTTAATAATGTTTCTTTCTAGATATGGTTTTGGCTTGAATTATTTGAATCTTGGGGTTAATCTCTTAATTTTGTATAAATATGGGGTTAATTCACATTTTTTCTCCTAACAAGATCTAGCAACTTCAAGAGAGAATTATATAGCACTTAAAGAGAATTTTCAAAGGAATTCTAAGGTATATTATCAATGTTCATTGCAAAAATTCAAGATCATTTCATCATGACAAGGGTTTAGTGTGTTCCTATATGTTGTTGAGCTAAGATAATGGATGTAGCATTGGAAGTCTACTTGCAATAATTGTTTACATCTTATTTGAGATCAAGATCTACATTATTCATGGACATTACATCTTAGATTGCAGATTTATCTTCCAAGACAACTTCCAAGGTATCAGCATTGCATCATTTCATAATTCATGCTTCAATTTCCTTATTTCATCATTTGGTTTAATTACCTAAACGGGGTTTGACTTAGGAAAACCCTTATTCATTAACAATCAACAAGTTTTTTTTCCCTTGAGTGTGTGTTTACAAATTTATAGCTTGAAGGTCAAGCGGAGAAGAATCTTAGAGAATTTTTTTTGAAGTTTTCAAGTTGCAAAATTGATCTCTATAGTGCAAGAACAAAGAATTTAAGCTACAAAATTTATTAAATGTTTTGAGAGCTGACAACTGAGGATTTGAGAGTGCAGAAAGCAAGGAAAATAACCCAAATCTCAAATTCAGAAACCCTAATAGGGATCCATTTTCCACAAAAGGAAAATGAGTCCTTTGTGCCCTAAAAATGGGCTTCTTCCAATAAGGTACACAACATTTTAAGCTCTAAAAACTCCTCTCATAGTTGCTGTAACAATTAGTGTCAGTTTATGATTGTTATTTGCATATTTTGGCCATTATAATTGCATGAATTGTAGTGTTTAGTGTGGGAAAAATTAGTGGCTCATTATCTTGATTCATTTCACTTTGATGAACCCTATTTCCCACCAAATCATTAATGATGAACCTAACTTATTGAACATTGCAATATTTTGATTATGAATTATTTAATTGCAATGCTAGATTAGATATTGCACTCATTTGCATCTCATATAGGGTTTAGATTTGCATTGTTTTGCATCTTTTTAAATCTGAAAAATACAAAAAACAAAGTAGTCATTGTGCATATCATTTAGATCTCATTTATTTGCATTTGAAAATTGAAACAAAATTGCATTTCAACATAGGTCCTTCCATTCATCTTTTCATTGTATTTTCACATTTCATTTCTTGAAAATCTGAAACTAAGACTTACTCCCTTAGACTTGGAAATAAAAGACATTATTGAAAGCTTGAAAATAATTCAAAGAGAGTTTAAAAATACCTAACCAAGAGCCATTTTCCCTTACTATCAAATGATTCCCTGATCAAGTCAAACCTCACATTTAGGCATCTGAAAATGAATTAAAAATCACTCTGAAATGAAAAGAAACATCTTAGAAAAACCTAACTAGGAACCATTTTCCCTTACTAGTGAATGAGTCCCTATTAGCTGGGTATGTGTAGGATCATCATGGAAAAAATAGGCCCTTAAGTGGCAAAAAATTCAGAAAAATCAGAGTTAGGCAACTTGACGTAAAAATTTGAATAAGTTATCTATATTATTTCAAAAATATGTAAGAATAGAATCTGTAGAAAATTGAATGAAGTTTCTAAAAAACTAGGTTTATTGAAAAAAAAAAGAAAATCTATTTGGTGAAAATTTGAAATTTCAATGCAGTAGTACTTAAATTTCAGGGGAAAAATAAGAAGTAGGTGTCTGTCTGACCACCCTAACCACAATAAAATGATAATATTATTTTACAAGATTTTAGACATAAGTAGAGGACTCATGTCCGGATGTGATCCATATTTTTTTGTAATTTTTTTCAAGTAAATAATTAAATATGATTTTTTATTACAACTTTTAAAAAATATAAAAACTTGTATGTTGACCACCTTAACTTGGTCATTTAAACTTCATGAAATTCAATTTTATTTTTTTTAATCCTATAGTATGCGATGCATAGAATGTGATGCATGTTTTGGATTCAAAAAATGTAATACCGTTTGAAAGATATAAATGTTTTTCAATGAGCCTATCGATCAACACTTTAGTCATAATTTAAGAAGAAAATGAATAATAATTATTTATTAAATTCAAAGTAAAGCATAATTTATATTGGTGGAAAGCTGAGAATCTCCTTTAAAAACCCTTTTCATTTCATCAATTTTGGGTAAAAAACAAAGTCGTCAGCCACATACCCTCCAAATACCCATCATATTGCCACTTTTTGGCCCATCATGATCCTGCACATACCCAGCTACTTGTTGTGTGGTCTCAAAACATGCCCCAAGACTGTACACTCTTAGGGACCCAAGTGAAAACTAATGCTTATGGTAGGTGTTGGCTAGTTGAGGAGATCACCGGAAGGTAAAAGTCAAAAGGAAATTTTTTGAATACTTTGTGATTCAAGAGTATCGAGTGTTGGAAATTGGGTATCGGGAAGCTAGAAATGTAAAAATTGTTAATGCAAGGTTTTGGCAATAATGTTCCAGTCCAAGAGAAAAGGTTCAATAAAATGGAAGTTCTGGTAAAATTTGACATATGGGAAAATTTGTCGGTAAAAGTTGAAGTATCGGGCACCAAGTACCAGGTAACAATGTTAAGTTTAAAGTTGAATGTTTAATGTTTCCAGAAGGTCTGGTAACCTAAATTAAATAGAATAATTACATGAGGATATGATGTTTTAAAAGCATGATTTTTATGATGGTTTGAAATGATGATTTATAAATAATGATTTTTTTCATGAGAGTTTTGTGAATATTTTAAAACAGATTTAATGTGTGTAAATTGTACTTGTAGGAGAAGAAAATTCTAATGCAACATTTGGGTATGGATGGTCAAGAAAACTAAGGTTGCAATAAAATCTGATGGTGTTACTAGGTTCATCAATATGCTCTCGAAGTTCATGCAAGAATAAAGTTTGTTGCAAAGAAGCATTGGGTATTGGGAAACTAGAAGCCTTGGTAGTACACATGCAATGAAGGAGTGTGCCTATCCCTCGTGTGGTTCATCTGAGTCTAAATATGGATGTAGCAACAAAATTTCCACTTGATCATTCTAAATATATGGGAAGTTCCTACATTTTTTTTAGCAGGTTTGTTTGGTTCCAAGACAAAACCCTAATAGTAAAAAGATAGGAGACCCAAAGAACATTAATGTGCTAAGGTTGGCATATGTTGACTTCGTTAGCAACTCTCTTGCTAGTTGTCATATTGCATGTGCCTTGTCATGATTCACCCCTTGGATTTCCTCTCATGTATTTATCTTATCTCCCCTATGTATTGTTCTTATAAAAGGTTGGGAGATGTTTCATTTTAAGTTAAGTTCATAATTTGTGAATGTCAAAAGAGCCAAAAATTCTTTAAGTTTTGTTCTTTTTTCCTATTTTCTGAATCATTTTGGATTGAAAACTTGTATGCGCATAGAAACTGATCAATATCAAAGCTAATTTGAAAGCTACCACCAAGTATGAAATCTATTGTAGTTAGTTGTTTATTCAGCTGGACAAGAATGTATGTTGTGTTGTTTAAGGGTGGATATAGAACCTACCCAGTGTCTAAATAAACCTCCCTTTTCTTTAAAATATTGAATCATTCTATTCCTAACTTTGAAGCAATCTTGTAAAGTATATAGTGGTTTTCTTTGATTTGGTTAATTCTTGGCACATGTGTGGATAATACCTCAGAGCTCTTTTAGTTTCCAAGTATTTTTAATGCTTTGTTTTAGATTAGATGTTTAAATTTTTGAGAATGTTTCAAAAAATAGATAAATGAGAAGAAATTTTATTACAAATCTTTCATTTCCATTATATTGTTGAATGATTGGAGCTAAATCTACTTAAGTGATAGAAATGTTGTTTGTAATTCATGAAATATTATTGCATCTTTGTTGATTTCATGAAATTGTCTGATGACTAGACTGAGAATATCTTTCACCAAATGTTATGATTCCTTTTAGAACTGAAAATTACTATTTACCCCACATGATTAACATCATTGTCATAGCGAACCCCGATATGAACCTAGTATGGTCAAGACCTAACTTAAACGAGCCTTGGGATTAAGTTGAGTTAGCCTAAATATTTAGATTGTCATCATCTAGTCTTTCAAGTAAAGATAGGTTCTTGTAGTCTTTCTATGAGGATTTATCTGCACTATTGGTGTTCAATTAACATCGTGATCAACAAGAACTAGTTCTAGAAGGAGGGCCTTCATATCTTTCCCTATGGTTTTGTTTGGAATCAGTATTAGTGAACTAGCTTTAAGAGTTTATTATAAGATGATAGTCTATGCAATATTGTAGTAAGAACATGAAAGTTGATAAACTCTAAGGAATCCTTAATCGAAGATTATAGCCTTTGAGTTTGTTCACCTTTGGTAGGGTCACTAAGTGTAGAATTCATGATACAACTAACCATGGTGAAATTGATTGTGATTTTTTTTAATAGGGTATGTTTGGCCACACATAAAGTGATTTCGTTAATGGAAGAGGTTTTGACTGCTAAAAGATAGGAACCATTAATGAGAATAATTTCAAATTCTGATAAAGTGCATAACCCTAGTGAAATTGAAAATGTTAAGAAATTAATTGTTAAATCAAAATAGTTTGTTAATTGCAATTGTTATGAAGAAAATCCTATTTTTTTGTAGGAAAGTGGGCAAGAACATCAAGACTTGAAAATACAACACCGAAAAATGAGAAAATGGAAGTGGTGAGTAATTATTCCTTTCACATGTAGAACATGATCATGAAGTAGAACCTTGTGGGAAAATTGAGCGGGAGAAGTGTATTTTTTCTCCAAACAAAGAATTCACAAGTTAAAAAGGGAAATTTTGTTGATCTCATGCAAAATATAGAATATCAAGTTTTTACTTTCTCTCTCTCTAATGATAGTGTAAATTGTTCTATCTCTTGGTCAAATAAAGTTGAAAGTGAAGACAAGGCCGAAGAATTGAGGGATCATGAAGATGAGGAAAATCAAGAAATGAATATAGTCATTCATGGAACTAGACAAAATGGAGAAGAAAACCATGAACCAAGGGTGGAAAAAGGTAGAGTATGGAGGACTCAACAAAGGTGTGTGCAATCAAACTTTAACAAGGTCATTTTCATACATATGAGCCAATTTATTGTTTAGTACGTCTTTGCATTTACATTTATTAAGCACATAAAATTTAAAATAATTCATCATTGTAGTAATAAATTTGAAGCCTATTCAAGTGAATTGGAAGGTAATCCTGATATAATTTGTATGATGAACACTATGAAGATAGTGATAAAGATTAAAGTAAATTGCTTAATTATGGTTAGTCGTTGGTTGGGGTAAATTTTTGTTAGTTAGGTTAGTTTTCTTTCATAGGGTTTTTTTTTTCATATATATATGTGTGTGTGTGTGTATTTCTTGTGTACATGGAAATACAAAATTTTCTACTTGTAAAAGTGCAAAAAATCAAAAAGAAGGGGTTGAGCTACAACAACAAGGTGATCATTTATTCAATCTAGGATGATTCATCCATAAGAGCAGAATATCCTAAGTAAGAATTGTTCCGATGAGGGTTAAAGTTACGAGTATAGAGATCAGTCAGAAATGAATGGAGAGGAACAATTTCTCCTCGTTCCAAAAATTGAGGAATAGAATCAAAAAAGGGAATCTCGATGGCCAGGTTCATAATAGACACGATGCAGTCTAAGTTACCCAAGAAATCAGGCCAAACTATCATGTTTGTAGAAACACAAACTTCTTCAATATAAATCCCAAGATCTAGAAGAGAGGCTACAAACCATGAAGCCAAGTGTGAATTTAGTCGATAGTATGCTCTGGATTCAACAAAAGTTTCCCCAAGGAATAAGCATAAATTTGGTGCAGTAAAACTGGGAGTCCATAGAAAGAAAACTTTTCCAAGCTGCTAGGTAGTGATGTGACCCATGAAGACATTCTAGTGGTGAACACAAGTCAAGCAAATTGGAGTGTCCATGGCCTAGAAGCAAGCAAGCACAAGCAAAGTGGAAAATCTAAATGATGATTTAAAGAAAATAAAATGTGAAGAATTTGAAAGAGAAGTGCATAAATTATAGAAAACCATGAGGAATTTGTGGTGCATAGTTGCTTGGAGTGAAGTCTTAGAAAATGCAAGTTGAGGTGGCAACTGAACAAGTTTCTCTAGAGAAGAATATCAAATCAAATTGATTCACACAAAATTAGTGGAAATTTGCTTTGAAGTTTTCTAGTATGAAGATCATGAATCAAACAAATATAATATTTCAAAATTAATGGTGGTCATTTCATTATGTTTTATTGAGCCATATTAATCATGAAGGTGTCCATGTGTGCTATGTATAAGGAAAATCAAGCTTGTAAGGTAGCACACATTAGCATCTTTGAATTGAAAAGAAATAATGCGTGCATGGTAAGGCATGCAAATTAATTGTAGAGTATTATGGTTGGAATTGAAAGTCATTATGACAACTTTGATGCATTAATGTGGTGCAACACCGTCAAATTGGAATTGCTAGCTGAGTGTTTTAGTGGTTGCCATAAAATTAAGATGGAAGGGTGGTAATCAATATTTCTAAATTTAGATCTAATTTGGTGATTGAATTGTTAACTAGGATTCGACATAAGGGTGGTAAAATTTAGCTAGAAAGTCGCACATACAAAGAATAACTAAATGAGTTTCTAAGGATTGGTGAAATGATGACTGGATTTGTATTGAATGAGAAATAAAAAGGTAACCTCCAGTACCATTGTAATTCCCAACCTAATAATAGGCTTCATTTCTTGGAAGTTGAAGCAAATAAGCTTACATTAAAATATCAAAAGAAAAAAAGAGAAAAATGAATATCAAAGAAATATAAAAAAAAAACAATTTAGGATATCCAAATATCTCTACCATGGCTATGGACATCTTGCTGGCAGTAGAGCTATGTTTGGGGGAATTACAAAGATAACCTTTTCGGGGCTATGGACGCTTTACTGGTAGTAAGGCTTTATCCATGGTTGGCTTTGGAGGATTACCAAATTATGTAGTTCAATGTTAATGAACTAGTTTTTTCACCAAGTTCTGAAAACTAGAATTAATAAAATCACACACTGATACTTTCTAGATAAATTTTATTGTCTTTATGTTAGAATCAAGGTAAAGGTAAGGTGTTGTTTTAAAATATGTATAAGTTAATATTTTTAGCTAGTGATTTAATCTCGAGTTTCTTTTAAATTTGGTTTTATTAGTTTCAAGTTGTTGTGTGGTCTCACAACATGCCACAAGACTGTAACACTTGGGGACCAAAGTGAAATATAATTCTTATGACAAGTGCTAGCTAGTTGAGGAGATCACCAGAAGGTAAAATTTGAAAGGAATTTTTTTGAATACTTCATGATTCAAGAGTACCAAGTATCGAGAGCTAGGTATCAGGAAGCAAGAAATGTAAAAATGTTAATGCAAGGTTTTGGGCATAATTTTCTAGTATGGGAGCAAAGGTCAAGTAAAATGGAAGTTCCAATAAAATTTGAGGTCCAGGAAAATTTATTAGTAAAGGTTGAAGTACCGGGTATCGAATATCGAGTAACAATCTTAAGTTTAAAGTTGAATGTTTAATGTTGCTTAAAGGTTTGAAGGTCCAGTAACTTGAATTAAATAGAATAATTACATAAGGATATGATGTTTTAAAAGCATGATACTTATGATGCTTTAAAATGGTGATTTATAAATAATGATTTTTTTTTCATGAAAGTTTAATGAATATTTTAAAAGGGATTTAATGTGTGGAATTTTTACTTTTAGGAGAAGTAGATTGTAATGCAACATTCAAGTATGGAAGGTAAGGAAAACTAAGGTTGCAACAAAATTCAATGGTGTTACTAGGTTTAGAAGTATGCTCTAGAAGCTCATGCAAGAACAAAGTTTGTTGCAAAGAAGCACCGGGTACCGAGAAACCAGAAGCCTTGGTATTACACATGCGATAGAGTGTACCTAGCCCTAAGGTTATTCAATTCTGGGAATGCTTCATCTGAGTTTGAATTTGGATGTAGGAACAAAATGTCCACTTGATCATTCTGAATATATGGGAAGTTCCTACACTTTGTTAAATGGTTGGTTTGTTTGGTTCCAAGATGGAACCTTGATAGTAAAAAAGATAAGAGACCTAAAGGACATTAATGTGCTAAGGAACGTTGACATCCATTGACTTCATTAGCAATTCTCTAGTCAGTTGTCATATTCCACATACCTTGTCATGATTCATCCCTTGGATTTCCTCTCATATATTTGTCTTATCTCACCTATTTCTTGTTCTTATAAAAGGTTAGGAGATGTTTCATTTTAAGTTAAGTTCAAAATTTATGGATGTCAAAAGAGCCAAAAATTATTTAAGTTTTGTTCTTGGGTATGTGCAGTATCATCATGGAAAAAAACAAGCCTTTAAGTGGTGAAAATTTCAAAAAAATCAGAGTTAGGCAACTTGACTTAAAAAAATTGAATAATTTATTTATATTATTTCAAAAATATGTAATAATAGAATCTATAACAAATTGAATGTAGTTTCTAAACTACTAGGTTTAACTTTTAAAAAAAATCTATTTGGTGAAAATTTGAAATTTCAACGCAGTGGTACTTAAATTTTAGGGAAAAAATAAGGAGGTGTTTGTCTAACCACCCTAACCACAATAAAATAATAATATTTTTTTATAAGATTTTAGATATAAGTAGAGGACTCATGTCTCGATGTGATGTGTATTTTTTTGTAATTTTTTTCCAAGTAAATAATTAATTATTAATTTTAAAAAAAAAAATAAAAACTCGTATTTTTGAACACCTTAACTTGCTCAAAAAATTCATGAAATTCATTTTTTTCTTAATCCTATAGTATGAAAAGAATAGAATGTGAAACATGTTTCAAATTCAAAAAATGTGATACTGTTTCAATGCAATAGATTTTTTTTCAATCAACCTATCAATCAAGACTTTAGTCATAATTCAAAATAGAAAATGAATAATAATTATTTATTAAATTCAAAGTAAAGCATAAATTGTATTGGTATAAAGCTAAGAATATCCTTTAAAAACCCTCTTTTTTTTATCAATTTTGGGTTAAAAAAAGTTGCCAGCCACATACCCTACACATACCCATCATATTGCACTTTTTGGCCCATCATGATCTTACACGTACCCTCTTTTTTCTTGTTTTTTGAATCATTCTAGATTAAAAACTTTTATGCACATAGAAACTAATCAATATCAAAGCTAATTTGAAAGCTACTGCCTGGTATGAAATATTTTGTATCTCGTTGTTTGTTCAGCTAAACAAGATTGTATGCTACACCATTTAAGGGTGCATACATAACCTACCCAATGTCTAGATAAACCTCCATTTTCTTTAAAATATCGCATCATTCTAGGCCTAGCTATTAAGCAATCTAGTGAAGTATAGAGTGGTTTTCTTTTATTTGGTTAATTCTTGGGGCATGCATGGATATGCGTTCTTTTACTTTTCAAGTATTTTTAATGCTTTGTTTTAGATTAGATGTTTAAATTTTAGAAACAAAATTGAAAATAGATGAATGAATGGAAATTTTATTGCAAATCTTTCATTTCCATTGTATTATTGAATGCTTAAAGCTAAATCTACTTAAGTGATAGCAATTTTTTTTGCAATTCATGAAATATTATTGCATATTTGTTGATTTCATGAAATTTTCTAATGATTGGATTTTAATAGCTTCCAAAAAACCTTATGATTTCTTTCAGAACCAAAAATTACCGTTTACCCCTTGGGATTAACAACATTGTCACAATGAATCCTGATGCAAACCTAGCATGGTCAAGACCTAATTTAAACAAGCCTTGGGATTAAGCTGAGTCAGCCTGAAGATTTAGGTTGTCTTGCTTTAGTCTTTCAAGTAAATATAGGCTCCCATGGTTTGTCTATGAGGATTTACCTGCACTGTTGGTGTGTGACTAACATTGTGATCAACACTACTAATCTACATTTTTTGGAAAATAAAATATCAGTTTTAGGATTTTTTTTGCTACTATTACTTTCCCTTTTTAGTTTCTTGATTTGTTGTTTCATCAAATTCAATGCATTTAGCTTAAATTTCTTTATTTCATGCATTTTTACAATTCAAAATTGCATCTACAACATTTCATTTTTAGTTTATTGCATTGTGTAGCTATGAATCTAGAAATTGTATTTCATTATAGGTTGTTGCATTGCCTCTTTCCATTTAGGGTTTGCACACTAGGTTTGTAAAACTTGCATGAGATTTACAACTTTGTGTCCTATTAGTAATACTATTATAAGACATAGTTTGAGGCTCATTTCATCCTATCATATCTCACTCATTGTAGATCTTGGGTTTCCTAACTCTCTCTCACATATTGTTGATAATATACCCTCTATGGATCATAGTTTGCATAGTTCATTACCCATAACTTCACCTCCTAAAACCAATGTTCTTAATGTTACCAACAACATCCATATCATCCCTAGTTCCACTCAAGCTCTGGGATCTACTCAAAGCCAGGTTGGAATTCCAATTCCATCCTCCATGATACCAATGTTCATTCCTACATACACTAGTACACAACCCACAAAAACCTTTCAACCTAAAACAACATTTCAACCCACAATAACCTTTCAACCAACCACAAGAATCATACCCACTAGAACTATGTACACTTCCTTAGGTATTCCTGAAGGAAACCCTTCTAGCCTTATCCAATCAAATGCAATGACCCCTCAACATTCCACCTTCACCAACCTACAATTCACTAGCCCTATGTATACATACACCACTCCACCTTATTACCCTCAACCTTACAATCAAAATGACCCTTTCATTAACCCACTTTTTTAAACTATGACATCCCTCCAACAACAAGTTGCAACATTACAACAAAACAACAATAATCAAACTTTGCAATACATAAATCCGACCTGCTATCTTTCGACATATTAAGAGTACAAATGCCACAAGGTATAGAATTACCATAATTTTAGAAATATGTTAGAAAATGAGATCATGTTAGCCATGTTTCCACTTTTATAGCCTTTTTTAGTGACTTCATCTTTGAGGATAAACTGTTGGATAAGCTATTCCCTAGGTCCTTAAAGGATACTACTTTAGAGTGGTTCTCTTCTTTTCTGAACAGTTCAATTCATTCATTCAATGAACTCATTGATGCCTTTCACAACCACTTCCATATTCACATGGGTCCCAAGATGACCCTTGCTGATTTGATGACATGCAAACCAAAAGAGGAAGACAAAGTGATTGATTTCATAGCTAGATACCAAAAACTTTATTAACAAGTAAACATTAAGATTTCTAATGTTCATTGACCTTCAACGAATGTTTATTTCCAACTTACAAGATAAACTCCAAAGAAAACTTGAAATGTTGATATTTCCATCCTTCACACAGTTATGTATCACCCTTCGTGATTATCAAAAATAGACTTGTGGATAGATGATGTGAAAAATCCCCCTAGTCGTACTAAAAAAATTGAATCTACAACTCAAAATGGCTATCAAGCTTTCAAGAAATAGAATAAGGGATTTTTACAACTGAAACAAGTCAACAAACTAATAATCAAGTGGAAGCTATCAAGAAGAAAATTACTTTCAGGGAACATGAGAGAAAGTTCACTCTTTTACCTAATTCCCTTCATAATATCATGTTGCAACTTATTTAAGAGAATATGCTTACATTACCTCCTATTAGAGAATGTGACCCTAATATACCATTGCATAAAGGCTTTCGAAAAATGCTTATTGTCATTACCATCAACAAAATGGGCATGGTACAAAATAATATAAGCGTCTTAAACATCTTGTGCAAGACCTTATTGACAATAACCAACTTCAAATTGGAGGTCTAAACAATCAAGGTAATAATTCTATAGCGCATCCTAATCAAAATTTTCATTTTTTTATAAATCACATGCCTAAACACATTATTTTTTTGTCAAAGCTAGTGAAACTAAGATTGATGTGATGAATGTTGACACAGATAATGACAATATGAATATATTAAATAGCATCTTGAAGATGAAGTGGTAGCATTTATCAAAGCTAGACTTCATAAGGGATCAATGAAAATTCCTTTTGACATTTATTTTTCACAAAATGACATACTTAAATGTGCACCTGACGGTCCTCTTTACATAGCTAGCCAAATCAATGATAATCCCACTAATGGGATATTAATTGATCTTGCTTGTGGAGAGAATGTGATCAATAAAGAATTATTATAGGTGCATGAATCATATTAAGAAATGTATTACCAACCAAAAGTATGGATCAAAATTCATAATGGGTTTTCTTGCCCTACAATAGGATCAATAGATATCCCTTTAAAAGTTGGACTAAAAACATTAAATGTATCATTTTCTATCATCTTGCAATAAAAAAAATTTAGTGTGAAGCTAGGATATACATGGATTTTCTCTATGAATTTTGTCCCTTCAATTGTGTGTAAATGTCTAAATTTTCCATTCGGCAATGATATCTTTACTATGCATCATAGTGGATTTAATCTTGCATCAGCCCAAGGGAATTTTTCACTAGATTTCTTTTGGCTTGAGCCTATGGAACCTATCAATCCATGTAAGGATTTATTTTTCAAATCATATCAAAAGTTCAAGGAAAAGCAAAGGGTATGTGTATGATCATGATAGGCCAAAAAGTGTCGATATAATGGGTATGTGTAGGGTATGTGGTTGACAACTTTTTTTTACCCAAAATTGATGAAACAAAAAGGGCTTCTAAAGGAGATTTTCAAATTTCCACCGATATAAATTATTTTTTGCTTTTAATTTAATAAATAACTATTATTCATTTTCTATTTGAATTATGACTAAAGTCCTAATTGATAGGTTGATTGAAAAACATCTATATCTTTCAAACAACATCACATTTTTTGAATCTGGAACATGTGTCACATTCTATGCTTCACATACTGTAAGATTTTTAAAAAAATTGAATTTCATGATGTTTTGACCAAGTTAAGGTGGTCAGACATATGAGTTTTTTATATTTTTAAAAAGTTGTAATAAAAAATTCATAATTAATTAAATTTACTTGGAAAAGAAATACAAAAAAATATGCATCACATCGGGATGTGAGTCCTCTACTTATATCTAAACTATTATAAAAGCATATTATCATTTTAGTGTGGTTAGGGTGGTCAGATAGACACCTACTTATTGTTTCCCTAAAATTTAAGTACTACTTCATTGAAATTTCAAATTTTCACCAAATAGATTTTTTTAAAAATAAACCTAGTAGTTTAGAAACTACATTCAATTTGTTACAGATTCTATTCTTACATATTTTTGAAATAATATAGATAAATTATTCAAAATTTTATGTCAATTTGCCTAACTCTGATTTTTCTAAAATTTTCACTACTTAAAGGCTTGTTTTTTCCATGATGATCCTACACATACCCAAAATAGTAGAATTATCCCTTCGAAACATGCCTCAACCTATAAATGAAACACCTATCCCTGATGAAGCAATTATCAAATCAAAATCCCTTCCAAACATAAAAGAGCAACCTATAGGAAAAATTCCCACAATTTCCTACAAGAGACCACAAGATAACACAAACAATCATGTTGTCCCTCTTAGAATAAAAAAAGTTTACAAAATCAAAGAGGAAGTAGTTGAACAACCTACTATTGTTTCTTCTATTCCTCCCAAGGAAGAGAAGGAACCTATGATTGATAAACCCGCTCTTACACAAACATAAATTTACAATAGATTAAAATGAAATTGAAGTGCTAGAAAGCATATGCATAGATGAAATACTATTGCTCGTAGATTACAAAATCAAGAAGACAAGAACAACACAGAAAATTATAATATGAGCATACCTAAATCAATGCATGATGACTCTATGCCCTCTCCATGACATAAACAAGAACATTCCATGGAAATTGTCATTCAACATCCTATTGTGATAAATTTATATAATGACATTGACATTGCAAAGATTGATGAAGAAGTGCATGATGAGTTAAATACATTTTTTTTCTTCTATGAATTTAAATGAAAAATATCCTTAAAAAGAGTGTTGAACCTAGTGTCTCCCCTAGTTCAACACTTTCTCTCATCCCTTTGGCTAGTTGTCTTCCATTTATAATGACCGAGATTGGGATGCAGACAATGTAATTTAGGTTGAATCGCATGTGCCTTGCCATTATTTTGCATTTTCATGTTTTCTTGTGCATAATGTGATCCCCCTTGTTTTATTTGATGTATCTCTCTCTTTTTTTACATTCCTCTATATGTACCTTCCATTCTTTTGTATGTCATGATCATTTCATTTGTCTTGTGTTTTCCTTTTTGGGATTATGCAAGGCATCAAGACATTTATGTCTCTTCCATGTTGACCCAAAATCTTTTGTTTTATCTTTTTCATTATTCTTGTGTTTTCCTTTTGGGGATGATGCAAGGAGTCAAGAAATTTATGCCTCTTCCATGTTGAGCCAAAATATTTTCTTTATCTTTATCTTTTTTATTTTATTTTCCTTTTTGGGATGACCCAAGGTGTCAAGACATTTAGGTCTCTTCCATGTTGACTCAAAAGGCTTTTTCTTTTTGTCATTCTTCTAGTTCTATGAGTATTTGGGGAACACTGATAGTTTCATACTCAATGACAATATTTTAGAAAAGATATACTGAACCCAAATCCATAGATACCTTATGTATCTGTGGGGGAAACCCTTCATTCCTATTTCATGATGCAGCTTATTTTGGAAACATATGACTTGGAATAGGTTTTTCCAAGGAAATATCTCATGTCTTAGGAAAAACATTGGATACTTTACAGAAATTGCTCATAGTAATGGTGTAGCGACCACTTTAAAGTGGTAGAATAGATCGATGAAATCTTTCAGCTTATTTCATGGCATGATTTTTCTTTTTTCTTGTGATGTGTCATTTTATTGGTGGTTTAATTGGATTTGATGTCCTCCAAGAGTGTATGATCTACCTTCATGGTATGAAGCAAACAAGGCATCCCATGAGTGATGATCTAACACCCTTGATTTTTCCTCTCTTGGAGACATTTGGCATAATGCCCCCTAAGAAGACCTTATATGAACAAAGAGAATTCCCCTTTAACAAAAAAATACATACATGAAATTACAAAAGCATTACATTATGGTGCCTTATCAAAATTTTCAAGAGGATAACTTCAGTATGGTATGAGAGGCTAATATGATTCTCTCATTTTCCACCTCATAAGGATAACTCACCTAGTGGAAAAAATAAGGTTCCACTACCCTAGAGGGATCATACCCATATTTGGAACAACTCACCTAGTGGACAGACTAAGGTTCCACTACCCCAGAGTGAGCAGCATATGTTATCGACAAACAACCCCATCCCACATCACATCGGAATGGTTGTGCTTGATCCTTTTGTTAATTTTATTGGCCTTTGATAGGGTATGATTATGTATCTTTTCTATTTTTGTACACTTAAGTGCCTTAAATGTCTACGTTAGTGTGATTTTGACATGGGGTCATCCTCTCACTAAAGTGGGGGAAAAATGTAGTAACAGAAAAAGAGTCCATTTTCCTTGATTTTTGGGAATAATTATCATTGAATTAACATAATTTTTCCTAGGTCAAATGTTGTAATGTGTTGTAACACATCCATATTGATCTTGGGTGCCTTTTTAATAAAATGTACTTAATTTGTACCCTCTTTTAAGTGTTGCAAAGTCTTGTAACGAACTTTCACATTTATCTAGGGTCTCATTAATTAATTATGGTTAATTAGAGTTAATGAGCCCCTTTAATTCAAATTTAAGCCTTATTTGTGACACCTCCACAAGATCCATCCCAAAACCCATAATTAAAATTACATAACATTTAATTGGGAAAATTTTATGTCCTAGAAATTGGTGCTAGGACCCATTTTTCCTAGGTGGCGAGTAGGTCCTCCCTCTATAGGAACCCCCTTTCTTTTGTAGATTCTACATGGATTTTTTATTTACTTTCATTCCCCGAAGGCAAGGTCCTAGAAAATAGTGCCAGGACCCATTTTCCCTAGGTGGCGAATGAGTCCTCCCTTAATGAGGACCCCCTTTTTGAATTTCATTTTGGTAGGATTTTAATAATTATTGTTTCCAGATTTGGTGTCGACTTGAATTGTTTGAATCTTGGGGTTAATCTCTTAATTTAGTATAAATATGGGATTAATTCACGTTGTTTCTCCTAACAAGATCAAGCAACTTCAAGAGAGAATTATAAAGAACTTAAAGATATTTTTGAAAGGAATTCTAAGGTAGATTATCAAATTTCATTGCAAAAATTCAAGATTTTTTTATCATGAAAATGGTTTAGTGCATTCCTATGTGTTATTGAGCTAAGATAGTAGATGTAGCATTGGAGACCTACTTTCAAGAATTATTTACATCTTATTTGAGATCAAGATATATATTCTTCATGGCCACTACATGTTAGATTACAAATTTATCTTCCAAGACAACTTTTAAGGTATTAAAATTGCATCATTTCATAATTCATGTTTCAATTTCCTTATTGCATCATTTGGTTTAATTACCTAAATGGGGTTTGACTTAGGCAAACCCCTATTCACTAACAATAAACAAGTTTTTCTTCCCTTGAGTGTGTGTTTACATATTTATAGGTTGAAGGTCAAGTGGAGAAGAAGTTTAGAGCAAAATTGTCAAAGTTTTCAAGTTGCAAGATTGATCTTTATAGTGCAAGAATGAAGAACTGAAGCTATAAAATTTATTACAGGTTTTTGGGAGCTAACCAAGGATTTGAGAGTGCAGACATTAAGGAAAATAACCTAGATCTTAGTTTTATAAATCATAACAGAAACCCATTCGCCACTAAAGGCGACTGAGTCCTTTGTGCCCTAAAAACAAGCTTCTTGCAGCAAGGTAGACACCATTTTAAGCTCTTAAAACTCCTCTCATAGTTCCTATAATAGTTAGGGTTAGTTTATGATTGTTATTTACATCTTTTTGCCCTCATAATTGCATGAATTTTATTTTTTAGTGTGGAAAAAA
>VDFB02026358.1:81537-123073 GCA_007258455.2 Sequoia sempervirens | reverse complement strand
ATCTCCAAGCTAGGCATACCATCTCATAGCCTCTATAGGATGAAAAACTTACTTTGAAGATCGACAATAGAAACCCACCTAACATAGTTTCTATCATCGACAATCTTATAATCTCTTGAGGCATTCACAAGTTGAGACTCAATTGAGTCCATTAGATCCTTGATACCTCGAGTGGTTTCTGACCATTTCATCATGCAATAAACAAATAACATTTGGGCTTCTTCATCACATTCTCTTACCACTTTCAAAGTTTGTAAAGCCTTGTCATGTGTAACTGTACACTTGTCTCGTAGGAATATCAACCTTTTCTCTAACAAAATCAGCTCTACTTCTCTTGCAGTCTGCATCTTAAGATTGGATGTGTACTCTTTAACAGAATCAACTATAAGCCTCAAATTTTCAATCGGAGCTAAAGAGTTTTCTAAAGAAACACCGAGGGATATCTCTTGTAGAGATTTGATAGATTCATTTATCAACTCATTCCCCTTTTGATATGACTTTGTAGCCTCCTGTGTGATAGAGCTGAGAAAAGTGTCACTAGGTGTGATCTTTGTTAAATCCACATAACCTAGGTGAGATGGTAGCTTGACTAGTTGAGGTGGAAGTGCAAGTTGGATTACAACTTGTCTTGAAAGAAGACATTTAAGAGTACTTTTGGATGACTCTCTAGATAGCTTTGATGGTTTAGGGCCTTTGGAAATTTCACCTTCAGCTGGAATGACTTTCTTATCTTCCTCTTTCTTCTTTTCTTCCTCCTCTTCTTTTCCTTCTTTTTCCTTTTCTTTTTCATCTCGAGATGATTTTCCAGAGGAATTTTCTCTATTTTCTTTCTCCCTTCTATCTTCATCATCCTTGTCTTTATATTTTTCTTTGTCTTTACTTCCTTCACTTACTTCTTTGTTTTTCTCTTCCCTGTTCCCAGTGGATTCTTGATGTTCTTCTTTCTTTTCACTAGATTGATCTTTATGATGATCATCAAACCTCTTGCTGGCAGTTTCATTAGTTTCCGTCTAAGG
Source organism: Sequoia sempervirens (assembly GCA_007258455.2). NCBI lineage: Eukaryota > Viridiplantae > Streptophyta > Pinopsida > Cupressales > Cupressaceae > Sequoia > Sequoia sempervirens. The sequence continues at coordinate 122,057 of VDFB02026358.1, read as the reverse complement.
GGTAGGGGTCTCCAAAGCACCAAGTGTCTCATCAATAGTTTCCAAGACTGGGTTATCCAAAACTTTTGTAATAGTAGCATGTTCCTAAATTTGAGTAGTGTGAGATGAAGAACTAGTTCTTGTCCCATGATAGCTCCTTGCTAATTTCCTAATCACATCCTAAGTTTCTTTCCTTACTTTTTCAACATAGTCATCTTCCTTAGTCATTAACATGTTGACTCTCTACTTGACTCTAAACAATGTAGAACATTCTTTCAATAGATTTGTAGCTTCTATCTCTGAATAAGTTGAACTAACAAATTTTAAGGCTTCACTTCTCATCTTGTCTTCGACATTTAAAGCCTCTTTCCTTCCAAATACTAACTCTTTCCACACATTTTGAGTAAATTTTTGACTGAATGGTATCCATATTTATGTTACAGATAACTATGTACTGAGAAAAATTATTTATGATGGTTTATTTCCCTTCATCATTAACCTCATCATATAACTTAGCAGTTGACATAAGATCATTGTCAATCATATTGTTCACTGAGGTTCCAAGAACCAAGGGTGGATGATTACTTACCATAGGAGAACCAGGCATGTTCTCCATAGGATCATATGAGCCTTCTTCATTCTTATTTGTGTGTACATGAATTCAATAGGCATCCTCCTCTTCCTCTGTCTCCTCATTAGTGGAGATCTCAAAATTGGTTTCAATTCCTTCACCAGAGGTAATTCTTTTGTTTCTTTTTAGTTGATGCTCTTCTTCTAATCCAAGATCAATATATTCCTCAACAACATCACTTAGACTCCTTTTCTTGTGATCCTTTTCTTTCACTCTTCGTCTTCTTCTTGAAGTAACAGATGGTGCAACAACAGGTATGTCCTTCTTAGATGCCTTGGTATTGAGACCGATAGGGGTAGCAATATCAAAAAATGCAGGGATACTTTGTTCTTTCCTTTTCCCTTTCTCAACATTAGCACCACTGGGGGTGGAAAAACTAGAGATAGGTGTTGGTGTAGCACCAGTAGATGGCCTTCCTGATTTTCTAGGTCTAGAGGATTGTTCAATAGATTTAGCTTTTATTTTATCAAGAGCCTCCTTCAACTATTCTATATCATCTTTATTGAATGCTTGGTCTTGGAAGAAAGCTTCGATATTCTTCTTCGTTTAGGTGTTGCAGCCTCCAAATGAATTTCAACATAATTCTCCTCATATGTACCAAGCCTAAGTAGAGAGGGGCTTAGGACTAGCCAACATAATCTTAATGTGTCTTTCTACCATTTTCTCTTCAATCTCATATCCCAGAGCTTCAATCCAACGAATTCTCAGTTCTATGGCTTCAATGATGCATTCATCGGTAGACACAAGAAATGTTATCTCCTTCTCATACTTCACCAAAATCCTTGGAATCCTGTATCTTTCATGCATTTTGTTCTAAAAGACTACAAAGAAAGAAGTTAGGGAATTGTTTTGTTCCCTAAAGTCTCCTAAACTACATAGATGATCACAAATCTGATGAGCAACCGACCTGATGTTATCCCATATTATGTTCTTTCTTCCTTGTAACTCCCTTAGAAAATAGAATAACAAACAAACAACTAGAGTGCCAAATTTAAAGACATATTTCTTCATCTTTTTCATACTCAGGTTTTCCATAAGCTGCAACCTCAGCAACTCACATAGATCAAAATACTTTCCATTCACCACCATTTCATAAGCTGTGTGAATTACCATGGTTGATACTGAGTTTTCTCTATTTGTGAAGTAGACTTTTTTCCCAATCATAATGGCAGCATACTTGATAGCAAGGTTTGCGATAAACTTCGTGGTTAAGACTCTCCTATCAAAATTGGCACAAATTAACCTTGTGACCTCATCATTTTTCACTACCTTTAGAACTGGAATGACACCAGTGTCACAAAGACTAGTAACATCTCGAATTGCCTCCTTGTTGATAATCCTTGGTTCATTTATCCACACAAGATTGTTGTGAACCCTACTTAGGGTGATCCTTATAAATTTTCACCTCACTCTCGTTGGAAAATTTCAAAAACCAGTTCTAAACATTTAGCTTCATTTGAACTAGGTTTTCATACTCCACCTTGAGTATTAAATCATTAGTCAACTCATTGTCCCACAAATCCTTCAGCTCTTGATGAACAAATTCTTCGAGCTTCTCATGAATGTATGTTCTTGGATCTTTGATGGGTAGAACATGACTCAAAATGTGTGAGAAGGCACCCATTGGATCATTTTCATATACTTTCCATGAACATCTTCTAAATTTTGGTTGGGGTCTCTCAGAAATTTCCACAATAGTAAGAGTGGCCATATTCCTTAAACAAACTTAAATAAACTTAACAAAGAGTTCCTTCAACTTCAAGAACCATAGAATTCAGATAACAGAGAATACCTTTTTCTGCTTGTCACGAACTAGGGTTTTGATGTATGATGCTTTGAATTGCTTTCTATCTCACTTCTGCTTGCACTGCTTCTTCCAATTTGCATGAATGTGATTTTCCTTAACTTAGTCTCTTGCTTTATTATTTACAAATTTTTCCCTAATTTTGCATTTATTGCTTTTCAGCTTTAAAGTTGCCAGCCACTTTGTGAAATACACTGTAAACTAAGAAGAGCTCTGCAATTCTTCTATTTTGCTTCTTTTCTGCCAGAATTTTCTCCAATGTATTCAAAATAAAGATTCACATCACATATCCTTGTGTCATCGGATGACACCTCATATATTGGGGGCTTATTATATTTTTCTATGACTAATCCCCCTGAAACCACTACTGGGTTTAGTTCTCGGAAGAGGTATCTACATTGGATGCCGATACAGGATTAATTGATTCATCCTTGTTCTCAAGTTCTTCCTTCTTTCTCCAATTTTTTTCCATTTCTTTCCTTACTTCTTCAGGATCTACCTTGTTCACAGGCTTGTTCTTTTGCTCCAGATTAGGTTTCTTCCCAACCTTTCTCCTACAAAATTTTGAGATATGTCCTGGTTTTTTGCAAGTGTGGCACACAACATATCCTTGATCAAATGAATTTGCATTTATCCTTGACTTGCACTAATTAGACTTATGTCCAAAGATATTGCATGTGTAACAGTAGCCTTGAAAAGATTGAATCCTTCTGTTAGCATTAAACCTGTTCATCATCATCTGACTTCTACATTCGGTAGTGCTATGTCCAAACTTGTTGAAAACATAACATTGTCCAACAAGGAATCCAACATTCTGACTCATTCTATTTTGGTTGATCCCACTTCTGCATTTTGTTGCTCTATGTCTGAATTTACTGCAAGAGAAACAAAAACCATTAAAAGATGGGTACATTTGAGCATTAGCTTGTTGGATGGGAATCCTCACAGTATTGTTCCTTCAGTTCTTGCCTTGAAATTTCCTTTGATTGTCCACTTTGTTGAAAACTGGTTTAGTCTTTGAGCATTGTCCTTCTTCAAGTCCTAGACAACTTTTGTCCTTAGTAGGTTTCTAGGATGTAATCAACTAATCAAGCATTGTAGAACTTGTCTTGAATCTTTCTTCATGAGCTTTTTCTTTTTCCAAATCATCTCTTAGGGTTACCACTTCTTGTTTGAGCTTTGTACATTCATTAATTTTGTTTTGGATCTCAATTTTCTGACATTCTTCAATTCGCTTCTTCTCTTCCACTTGCACCTTTAGTCTGGTAATGTCTTCATTAGCCTTTTTCAGTTGATCACTAACTTCTCTTGTCCTTTCCTTGAACTTTTTAATATGTTCTCTCAGCTTCCTGATGCAATCATTTGCTTCCTTTATATTTCCTTTCAGAGTTTCCTTCTCATCCTCATTTTTGTCCAATTCCTCAAGAGCATCATTGATCTCTTCAGATACAAAGTTTTCTTCCAGAGGAATGAAATAGTATTTTCTAGCCATGTATTCAAGTTCTAGGACCTTCCTTAAGCTGTAAGACTTTTTCAGAGGATCCGAGCTTTGATACCAATTTTTGAATACACCAAATACTGAGAGGGGGAGTGAATCAATATTGTGCTGGCAAGATTACTTACTAACCATCCAATTAGCAATCCACATCTAATTGCAATAGTGAACCAAAACATAAAAGAGATCATAACATGTATTGACACCAATATTTTTACGTGGAAAACCCAAAGTGGGAGAAACCACGGTGAGGATTAGCTCACAATATATTATAACTGGTTATAAGATATTACATGGCCCACTACCAGGACTCGCTATCCTTGAAAGGCTCACAGCCTAAATATAAAATATGGCTTATTTCCAAGAGACAAAAAGGGTGTGGCTCACTACCAAGATGAACTGGAGAAGTGTACCTACAAAGTGTTGAAAGCAATTCTGGTTATGCTCTGAAATATCAAAATTTTACTTTGATTGTTGATGTACAATTACTGTTAGTAACTTCGCACTATTATACTTGTTGCATCATTCCCATGCTATTATCTATATCTTTTTCATCACTTTTCCATCATAAATATATACACAACCATAACTTCCTTTATCAATTAGGTTGGCCTAATTGAGGGAACACCCAAAACTCAAGCAGTCTTGTCGGCTTAATACAAAATTCTTTTTTCCACATAAAACAAAGCGTGTTATCCAAATGTTACGTCGGCCTAAACCTAAAGAGGAACACTCAAAAGATAAACCTTGTTGGCCAAAAGAATATCAAACTTCTGTCACCTGGATAGCTCAACCGGATCACACAAACGTGCTGAAAGCTTGTTTATACCTGTAACTGACATTCTTGAGCAATATGGATGCACAATTTACTTAGTTTGTTACCAACCAATGTTGGCATCAATGAAAACAAACCCGAAGGAAACCTTCTTCATTCTTCCAACAGCCCCGATAGTGCTTTCCTTCATAAAACATTAGAAACAAACACACTAAGACATGTGGTCCATGATTTCAAGAGTTTGAGGGAAAACGGGTTCACCCCAAAATCACTTCGTGAAAATTAACTAGCATGAAAAGGAAAGATACATCTTTATTACACAAGATAATTTAAGCATTTCACTTATTTACGGAGGAAAATATTTTCATAATAAAACCCCCACAATGCATATAGTTTACACGACTTAAAAGGGGTTAAAACACACGTCCACAAATAAATAACTTAAGCTACTAGGGAAAAGGGGTTGGTGGAGCATGATAAAAGGAGACATCACTAGACACTTAAGTTATTCAAATGTGAAAATTATAAATCTTATAATATTATTGGTCAGATAACTATACATGTTAATGACAAAAGGGAAGCAAAAGATTGTTTTGTAGGCTTGCAAGAAGAAACTTATAACATAAAAGGCCTTTGTGAGCTGACTTTGATAGCACAAAATAATGATGCATGTCTCATGTGATATGATAGAGCGCAAAAAATTAGCGGTAATTAAAATATATTAAAAGAAATGGGTTCACCTAGTGTTTGAGCAAATGGGGGCGGTAAACAAATGGGGCAAAGGCCTTAAAGATATAATTTAAAGGGACAATAAACTAGGATGATTGGTCAATGATTAAACATAATAAAAGTGCACACTTTTTAGTAATCCCAGGATGTAAACTTTTTAGGGTCATCAACGGGGGCTAGGGTTTGCAGGGTCCTAATGCACACTTTTTAGTAAAGCCTTACAAAATAATAATATTTAAGGAATTTTATTGGACCAAGATAACCCAGAGGGATAAAATTTGCATGAGTACCACAAGTACCTAGGAATGTTTTGTTTCAACCTACAACTGGATATGGAATCCCTTCACATTAACCTCTCTCGATTTTGTTCAAATTGACACTGTTTGACCATACCAATAACAAATGAATTCTTGCAAAAAGCATAATTTGAGAGCTGTGTAAACATGGAAACAAACATATTTTGCATTATGTGTGTCATGCATTCAAACTAATTTTTCTAACACATTAGGGTGGGTGGATGAATGCTTACTAAAGATCTCTATTCATTCCCTAGGCCTCCCAATCCTTCCAAGCTATGATATTCTAGTGCAGTCCCATTAGATCCCTCAGAGAATTTTTTTTGCCAAATTATGACTGAATAGTTCTCGAAGTTTGTGACACCTATAAATGTTTTATTTATAAAAATAAGCATATTTTATGTTTTTTGTGCCATGTAGATAAACCAAATATGAAAACATGTCAAAGGTGGGCAGGTGAATGTTATCATAGGCTTCCATTCATTCCCTAGGTCTCTTGATCCTTGTAGGCTACATTATTCTAACACAATCTCTTATGAGCCCTATGAGCAAAAAACTACCAAACTATGACATGGAGTAGTTCTCAAAGTTTTTGGAACCTATGAATTTTTCATCTAGACCTTTAGGCAGATATGGGGTCCCTCCACATTAATCTCTCTAAGTTTTTGTTAGCTTCACACCGTTTGACCATTACATCAATGAATGCATTCTTGCAAAAAGTGTCATTTGATAGCAATATAATTAGGGAAATAGATGTATTATTTTCTATGCATGGTGGGGCCAAATTAACTATGCAAAAACATAGAGGTGGGTAGGTGAATTTTGCTATATAGGCCTCCATTCATTCCATCGGTTTACAAGTATCCTTGTAAGTTATGTTATTCTAGCATAATCTCTTAAGAGCCTTAAGAGTGAAAAAATGCCAAACTATGACAGAGTAGTTCTCAAAGTTCATGACACCTACAAATGTTTTTTTACACCTATAAGTGGATATGGGGTCCCTCTATAGTACCCTATCTTTTTTAAATGGTATAATTGACACCATTTGATCATGTCAATAATGAATGCATTCTTGTGAAATGCTTCATTTTCAAGAGAGTAGTGTAATTGCGGAAATAAGCATATATAATGTTTTGTGTGTGGTGGGGAAAACTAACTACTCCAACATGTTAGGGAGGGTGGGTGAATTATATTAGAGGCCTATGTTCATTCCTCATGTCTTTTGATCATTGTAGGCTGCATTCTTCTAGCAAAACTTCTTAAGAGCCCTAAGTAAAAAAATACCAAACTATGATCAAGTAGCTCTCGAAGTTCGTGGCACCTATGAATTTTTTGTCTAGACCTACATGTGGATATGGGTTCCCTCTACTTTACCCTATCTCTATCTTTGTCAACTTGACAACTTTTAACCATTCCAACAATGAGTACATTCTTGGAAAATATATTATTTGAGAGAAATATAACCATGGAAACAAGCATATTTTGCATTCTATGTGTGCCGGAGCCAAACTAATTATGAAAAAAATTCAAGGTGGGTGTGTGAATTCTTCCAAAGGCTTATGTTTTTTCCTCGGATCTTTGAATCATTGCAAGCTACATTATTCCAACATAGTCTCTTAAGATCCCTAAGAGCAAAACCTACCAAACTATGACAGAGTAGTTCTCAAAGTTCATGACACCTACAAATGTTTTTTTTGGACTTGCAGGTGGATATGGGGTCCCTTTATAATACCTTATCTTAATTTTATTCAACTTGACACCATATGGTAATGCCAACAATGAATGCATTCTTGCAAAATGTGACATTTGAGAGTAACGTAACCATGGAAATAGGCATATTTTGTATTTAGTGTGTGGTGGGGCTAAATTGATTACAAAACACCAAGGTGGGTGGGTGAATGCTACTAGAGACTTTTTTTTCGGGTCTCCTAATCTTTCAGGATATGTTATTTCAATGCAAATTATGATGCTACTAGATTGTCCATAGGTTGGAAAGCATGCATTGGAGGTAATAGATCATCATCAAATATTCTCTTTCTTTGGATAGAGTGATGATACTTTTATATTGTATTATAATCATTATGTTATTAATAATATACATTTCAATTATTTAGAGGCTATTATTTTTCTCAAAAAGTTTCCATAGTGTATAATATATTTGGAGGCTATGTTTTACCCTATAAGGTTTATTAGGGTATATTTTTTGTTATTTATATTTTCTACTGGAATTTTTTATTTTATTTTATATTGTAGGTATTCTTTCATTAGATTAATATGATTTCCAACAAGACTCAAATAGGGCGTAATTGGTGGTTGATTCCACAAAAGGATATAAAAGTCATGGAAAATCCTAACCTGGGAATTGGGCATTCCAGCAGGTGACTAACATCTTCTTATGGACATTCATTTACATTGTCAAACCAGGGAACATATACTTGAAATGGAGCGGCACTGTATGTGCACTAAGAACCAATTTCAGTCACAATTTACCAGAAATAAATGCTTGGAAGGAATTCTACTTATGCTGCAAGAAGTAATGTAAAGTCTTCTTAACTTAAGCATAACTTAATCAAAGCATAAATAATGAAAACTATTACTAAGAAACAAACTATGAACTGGCCTTATGCTGCAGGAAAAAACACAGGGATGGATTCCCAATGCTGCAGGAACAATATAAGACTAAGTTTGCGCTAAAACTTTCAAGAATGAAATCTAACTTATAATCAACAGAAGATAAATAACTAACTACAGATACTCACTAAGTGGGCCCCCTTAGCAAACATCAACCAGTTTATGCAAGAATTGAACTCAAAACTTCATCAGCTTTTATTCATAAACTTGGAATCATATACATTGATTGTTTTGCTTGTAAGAAAACTAACACAAAACACTGTTTCTCATTATAATACTAACTATACACACTTTGTTGCTCACTCACGTAGGAGGAACACTTATTTATATTAGAAAAGAAACTAACTACCTAACTCTAACAGAGAAAGACATGGACATAAATGCATCCTGAAACCAAGGAATAGACTTCTCATAAATGAAGGCATATCTGTTCAACACGATTCAGAGAGAATTTAGTATTCCACTCTTCCTAGATTAATGATCATCTAGATTTCCTCCCAACGACCCAGTCAGAGAGTCTTTGCTGGAACAACTTCCTCGATGCTGTGTTGGAAATGGACTTTACTGTAGGGCCGAGACTTGCTACACTTTGACTCGTTCATGCTTCCTTCAACAACCTGCGATGCACATGGCAATAGAAGCAAAAGAAAGAACGCGTGGAAAATAACACAATACACATTCATTAATCACATATTAAATCCATTTCATTATCCAAAAACCACATGCATTATATCAGTCATTCGAGAGGTCAAACAGGGTAATTAATACAGACACATAGAGATGTTAAGTTGCAGGAATATAGGAATGTGTTGCTACATGATACTACCCGATTTTAGATAAAAAGCCTTTAATCAAAAAGTTAAAACAACCATTAGCAATAAGAGTAAGGGTATTAAAAATACATCATAATATTCAAATTATGAGCATATTTTGAGCTCATTATTTGCCCCCTACTTATCCTAATGATGGTCCTCCAGCATTAAGCTTTCTAGTTGTTTCTCTGAAATCAGTAGGAGTAGCATCGCCCTGTAATGAAGTTCTGAATTTGTAGTAGAAACCTCTGAAACTTTGTCATCTCTCATACTTGCGGGTTTCTGCATCCTCATTAACATCTGTAGCCCTATAAGGGTAAAGTAGCCACATCAAAACTGGAGGTCGAAATGTTAATGGTAACCATAACTCAAACCTTCTCTGGAGACCAAACTGCATATACTTCTCTGTCCTTCTGATGGCTTCCTTAAATTTTAGAGGGCTATGAGGCTCAAATTTCCTCAGACCAACAGTCAGTTTTTCCCATCTTGTTTCAATTCTGGAAGATGAAAGCTTCCAAAATAGATATGTTTGGTCTTTGAACTCATCATACACCTGCTTCCTAATATCAAATATTTTCATTCTTTCTGTTTGATCATTGAATCCATACACAACAGTAAGGAAAGTTCTCAGAATTGTGTGGGGAGCTGATATTTCAGGTCGCAGTGGAATAGGTTCATTCCTTTCAGCCTCTTCATAAGCCTCTAATTGTCTTCCATAATTAGTTTCATTGGCCGCCCAAGACATGAGTGACCTCAGATGAATGTCACCAATGTAGAGAAGCGGATTCCACTCTGTTTCAGAGGGAATTAGCAAACCATGCAAATAAAACTCACATAAATAATTTTTCAGCCAACTGGGTGCTACTTGATATGCATCATAAAATTCCTTAGCTGTGTGAATGACAGGGTCTAAATTTCTTGAAATTCTCATCAATTGGAACCAAAGAAATTTCTCTTTAAGGCACATACCATATACCCTAGGTGGTGGTCTACATTCCATAATTTTACTAGTTATCGTCACCATTTCATCCATTTTCTCTTTCATTTCTTGAATCTCTTGTTTTTGTCTTTCAATTTCCCTTTTCAATTTCTTCTTTTCTTCTTCCCAAAGACTTTGTTGAATTTCAGTTCTAGCCAAATGGTGGAAACTCAAAGTTTGAAATGTAACAGGCCTGCATGTAGTCCTAAGATATTCCAAATATTCAATTAACAATGTCCTTTTATAAAGAACCAATGCTCGACAAGTTTCAGGGGCTAATGGGGTTTCATTGGACACTTCAGAGTGTTCAAGTTGTTCTTCCTCTTGCTGCAAGATGGACTCCTGTTGCTGCCCAGGAGGAGATTGTGTTTCTTCTAAAACTTGCCTAGCTACTTTAGCCAAGTCATCAAGACTTGGCATCCCCCTTTCATTACCACTACCATGTTGTGCTTCCTCAACTTCCACTGTCTCAGTTTGCACTTCCCCAAGAATAATAGATGGACTTTGTGGAACATTCTTAGATACATTCTAAGAAACATCATGACTGAATTCTTCAGATTCCTCAGAAATTACTATAATTTCAGGTTGGACGGAGGTTGAGGTAAATTTACGCTATTTCTTAGATGAAACTCTTTTTGGAAATGATTCTAAAGTAACAGCTGCAGGAGACACTTTCATGGCTTTCCTCTTTCTAACCTACCTAGAGGATTCAAACTCAGCAGGAGAAGATGATAGTGAAACTGTAGTGGCAACAGGCGTTGCTGCAGAAGAAACTGCTATAGGGGAAGATGTTGTAGGAGGTAGAGTAGAACATTTTCTCTTTTGAACATGAGGGTCAGATTCTGGGGTTTGTTCTGCCCTAGATGACTCTCCTACCTTCGTTTTCCCTTTTTCTTTTCTACCAGCAGACTTGGTTTGTACTCGGGTAGAGGACTCTAGTGTGGAGGCTGCAGGACTAAGTGCTGCAGGAGAAGATGATTCTTGCTTTGCTTCCCTACTTGTAGATTCTACTCTCTTTTTCTTTTTCTTGTGTTGTGCATGGAGTGCTCTAGGAGGATTTGGAGGTTGCAGACCCAATTCTTGCCAAAAAAAGGGGTTATACAACCCTCAGGGAACGCTCGATCAAGGATTTAATGAGGGTATGATGGGCGATAGAGTTGTCCCTACCCCTCTAGGTTTCATGGGCACAATGTTTCAAAAGGTTTAACAAAAAATTTGGAACATTGATAGCTAAACCGTGCCTCATATGAATCAATAGCTTAAAATGATAGGAATGCAAATAGGAAAAATGTCCCTCACAAGTCAAGTACCTGATTATGAAGGTGGCATATTCCGAGTATGGAAGAGGCAGTGACACCCGTTTGCATCCTTGTTTGGAAACCTCCAAGGGTCCATCTATTGGTATTGTGAATTCTGCCCTAGCAGAGACAGCATCTCTCCCTGAAGGAAAATTTTCTCCTACCGCCGAAAGCCCAGTTGCTTTTGCAATCTGCTCTTCTATAATGGCTATTGTCAAACCCCACACTATAGCTTCTCCCTCTAAAAGAGTTCTCAAAAACTAACCTGTAGCTTCCTCATTAAAGAAATCTATCCTCAGAAAATAATTCACCCAACCACAATTGTTGAATGCCTAAACCGCTTGAGGATTTTGCGTCAAGGGTTCATGAGTTGCAGGCTCATGTCTTACTAACTGGCCACCCATATTCACAAATTATCCCCGCTGAGATTCCTGAAACTCAAACTTCTTCTGAAATTTTGAAAAACTTTTTCTGCCTTGCTTCTTTCTGCCCTGCCGTCACTTTTCTTTACTTTTCCAAGAATGACACAAAGGATAGTTGCATGGAATTATTGTTAAAAACTACTCAAATCAAGTAGTTAATTGTTTTGTAGGATGAAATCACGCAAAGCACGTAGTCATACTTGGTAAGTACAAGAAAATAAAAATGTCTTAATAGTTGTGACAGTGGCATAAGAAAAAGTTGAAATGGATTATCCCCCCTACTAAAAATTTGGCATGTGTCCACACATGTGCGAAAGGATAGGCGAAGAACATGCAATAATGACTGATATGTACATAGCAATTAATGAGTAAATGAAATAAATAAATGATGTGACAATACAAGATATCGCGTACCTTGTAATAAGTGCTCGTACATGCTGGGAAAGATCATAGCTCAGCATGAAATGACGGCCGGAATTGAAACCATAAATGAGGGTGGTACGGCAAGATGGATGACATGGAAGAAGAAGAAATGAATGGTGGTGATGGATGAAAAATGAAGAAAGTGCCTTCCTTAAAAAAGAAACCTTTATTATGGGCATGCAACATAGAATTTTAAAGAGATGCTATAGGAGAAAGGTCGAAGCCTTTTGCTGCAGGAAGATCATTGGTCGCATTCGAAACAAACTGCTTCATAAATTCTTCTTTGGACGTTGGCTTATGATACAACCTAAGATAGTGTCCATTAACCAGTAGCTTGAATCAGACAAGATCTATTGTAGCTAACTAAACTAAACCATTATCAAACATATTTTCTATTTCATAAGGACCAAGCCATCTTGTGGTGAGTTTACCTTGATTTTCCTTATACCTGGAGTCATAGAGGAATGTCCAATCACCGACAGAGAATTGCTTAGTTCTGATATGGTTGTCATGCCATTTTTTTCTTTGCTGTTGGATAGCTTCAGTATGCTGCAAGGCAGCTTTCCTTATCTCATCCAATGCATTCAGCTGTAGGAGGCGTTCCTTTTGAGCTTCTGAAATATCAATGTTAAGCTAAAGAGCAGTCCTTAAAGTTTTATGCTCAAACTCTATTGGCAACATGGCAATTTTTCCATAAAGTAACTCAAAAGGAGTGAACCCTGTAGTTTTTTTCCATGTTATCCTATAGGCCTAGACTACTTTAGGAAGGTGACTGCTCCAATCCTTCTTGTGTAATTGTACTGTCTTAGTAAGGATTGCCTCAATTTCTCTGTTGGTAACCTCTTCCTGACCATTGGCTTGGGGGTGATAGGGGCTAGATTTTCTATGCCTGATCTTGTAATCATTCATCAATGCAGTTATTAAGTTTGATGTAAACTAAGCTCCATGATCAGTAACAAGTTCCCTTGGGACTCCAAACCAAGTAAAAATCTACTCATACAGGCACTCAACAACTTTATTGTCACGGGCATGTGTCATTGCTTTCACTTCCACCCACTTGGTTACATAATTAGTGTAAACCAAAATGTATGATTTCCCATTGGATGGAGGATCAATAGGCCCGAAAAAATCCATGCCCCACTTGTCAAAGAGACTGACTACCACTTGAGGATATAGGGGCATTTCATCAGAATTTGTTGGTCTCCCCATGTGTTGACATCTGTCACATTTTCTGGTGTAGGCTACAACATCTTTGTGTAGTGTGGGCCAATAGTATCCTATAGAAAACACTTTCATAGATGTTCGATTGGCTGCAAAGTGCCCACCACATGGCTCATCATGACAGGAATGCAAAATTTCATAGGTCTCATCTTCCCTAACACACCTTCTCATGACTTGGTCAGGTCCTACATAAAATAAACAGTTTGCAATTTTCTCTACCAACAATTTTCTTTCCTTTGGTGAGAAGTGGGTTGGGATCTTGTTGGCTACTAAATAATTTGCAATATCTGCATACCATGGAGTTTAAGTAGTAATAGAAAAAAATGTTCATTGGGAAAGTTATCATTAATTACCTCAAGAGTGGCAGGTGTAGTTGTTTGAAGTCTTGACAAGAAATCAGCCACCACATTAGCCTGGCTTGGCTTATCAATAACTGTGATATCAAATCCCTGCAACAATAGGAGCCATCTTGCTAATCCGCCAGATATGGCAGACTTATTCATGAGGTACCTTATTGCTGCATGATTTGTATGGATAAATATTTGGTAATCAGTGACATAATGTCGAAACTTGTTCAGGGCATACACAACTGCTAGCAATTTTTTCTCTATAACAGTATAGTTTAATTCAAGGCCTTGAAGATTTTTGCTAATCAAATATATGGCATGCTCTATAGAATTCTCTTTCTGTCCTAAAATTGCCCATATGGCATAATTAGAAGCATCTGTGTGTATATGAAAGGGCAGACTCCACTTCAGTCCTTGAAGAACAGGTGCCTGAGAAAGTAAATTCTTAAGCTGCAGGAAAGATTTGTCACAGGCCTTAGTCTAGTTAAATTCAGAATCCTTAGTCAATAAGGCATATAATGGAGTGGCTATTTTGCTGAAATCTTTGATAAATCTTCTATAATATCCAGCATGTCCTAGGAAGCTTCTAACATCCTTTTGTTTCATAAGTGTTTGCAAAGTTAGAATGACTTCTATTTTTGCAGGATCAACTTGAATTCCTACTTGAGAGATATCATGGCCTAAAACAAATCCCTCTTACATCATCATAAAGCACTTCTCACTATTCAAAGACAAATTTTGCTCCTTACATCTTTTCAACACTTCTCCAGATTTGCTAATACTTCTTCATAAGTAACTCCATAAGTGGTGAAGTCATCCATGTAGATCTCCATAGAATCATGAGAAATGTTAGCAAAAATACCGATCACTGCCCTTTGAAATGTTGTAGGTGCATTACATAGGCCAAAAGGTAAGACAGAGTAGGAAAAAGTTCCCTTTGGACTGGTAAAAGTTGTTTTGTCTTGATCCTTAAAGACAATTCTAATTTGATTATACCCACTATATCCATCCAAAAAGGAGAAATACTTTTTACCAGATAATGAGTCTAGCACTTGGTCAACAAATGGTAGTGGAAAGTGATCCTTTTTAATTGTTGTGTTCAGCTCTTTGTAGTCTACACACACTCTCTATTTTCTAGCTTTTTTAAAAACAATCACCAATGGAGATACCCATTGACTATCTGAAACGGGGTAGATAAAACCAGCATCGAGCAATTTTTGAAGTTTGTTTTTAACTATTTCCCTAAGTGCTGGATTTATCCTTCTTTGAGGCTGCCTAACAGGTGAACAATCTTCCTTAATGTAAATCCTATGAGTACAGAGTTGAGGATCTATTCCCTTCATATCCCCATAGTCCCATGCAAAAGCTTTGTGTTGATCTTGCAGCATTGTGACTAGGGCAGTTTGTTGAGATTGAGGCAGTTTATTATTGATGTTTAGACAATGGCTAGAGACACTTCTACTTGCTTGGTAAGATCATTCATGGAGGTTGTTGATAAAGGTGGTGTCTATATTTCATGTGGAAGCAAATTATGATAAACTGCACGAAATTTAGGTGGTAGGCTCTCAGGATTCAATTGTTGCAGGTAACACTGCTGAAGACATCTACCTGGAATAGATGGGCTACTCAGATTAGAGTTGGACTACAAAATGTGTAAAAGTAGGCCACCCTCACTTTGAAGCTGGAAAAATGGATTAGTTTGTAGCATCATTAGTTGAGCCAATGAATTGACTTCTTCATTTTCCTCTCCTAAATCTGACCAAATTGGTTGAGACAAGTCTGGTTGAGGTTGGGCAGGTGGGTATAAAGCCAATTTCTTTTTTGACTGACCATCAGAAATTGTCATCTCTCTTGAACGACATCCTATAAAAGCATCAGTTGTGGCTAACCATGGTCTACCTAGGATGATAGAATATCCTCCCAAAGTTGCCTTAGTGGACAATATGGTGAAATCTGCTGGGTATTCCCAAGACTCAAGGATGATAATGACATCTTCTACCACTCCATCAGGTGTTACTATGGAACTATCAGCAAGTTAGAGGACGATAGGTGTAGACCGAATGGTTAGGATATTCAAATACTCCATAGTATGCTTGGTCATTACATTGATGGTTACACCAAGGTCAATCAAAACATTATTTACTATTTGGCCATTAATATTTATTTTTACCACAGGACTCCCAGGGTCAGTATATTTTGGAATGACTACCTTCCCTAACATAATATCTATCAACTATCATAGAACATGGATAGTTTGGGGACCCTTTTTCTTTCTTCCTGGTTTCTTTAAATAGGCCTCCTTAATGACTTTTCCATAAATTGGGACATCCTTAATGGCTTGAAAAAGGGGAATTTGAATGTGTACATTCTTTAGCTAATCCAAAATATCAAAAGTAGGCTCTTCCATAGACTTGGATGTAGTAATTTGCAATTTCTGAGGAAAAGGCAGTTTGGCTTGATGTTGCAGGACAGGCTCCTTAGAGACAGTATCTGATACAGGTATGTGTTCTGCAGGATCAGTAGGTTGTTCAAAGATAGAGTCTGGAATCTTTATAATTACAAGCAGCTGTGGAGCAACGAGAGTGGTTCTAGACCTGAGATGGATATCATTAATATTCATGGAATAAGCTAGATATTGATTGGCTTCTACAAAATACATAGGCTATTGTTGTTGTTGCTACTTATTATTAGGATTTGGCAATGGTTGAGCGGGCATAGGCGTTTGTTTTGGAGGGCCAGTATTTGATGCGGGTGCTGCAAGAGGTGGCATGAGAGCCAGAGGTTGTGGCTGCTAAGGCTACAAGGATCCAGGGGATTGGTTCTACCATTGCTGAGAACCTCTCCATTGAGGATTTTGCTACCAATTACCTTGGGGTGGAGTCCATTGTCCTTGTGGCTGCTGCCAACTTTCTTGAGGAGATTGCAATTGAGGACTCTGATAGTTAGGCCAGTTTGGTTGAGAAGTATTCCAAGGTGGTGATGGGCCATATGTAAGTTGTCATTGGTTATTGTAATTAAAATAAGGATTACCAAAAGTCAAAGGGTCTTGAGGCATACCTTGTCTTTGAGCCCATGGTCGCCTTTGTGCAATGAAGAATACTTGGTCATCATCACTCTCTACTATCTTAAAATCAGTAGGTAATTGTTTAGCCTCTAAGTTAGCCACCATCTTACATCTGCAGTCACATTTCTTTTGTTTGCAATGTGGACAGAACACAGCCAAGATTGCTTCATTTTCCTCATGTTTCTTTTGAGCTTGCATAGTATCTGACTGTGTAGCCACGTTGTTTATGATATCCTATTTGAAATCATACAACAAATGTGTGATCTCCATCCGTGAAACTCCGTTAGTAGAAAACTTTCCCATTGTGGCTTGATGACCTCTACCCTTCTTAGCAATTGCTTGAGAGTAGTTGCAGCATATTTTCTTGATATCATCCCAAGGCACTTGGGTTATATCTCCTCCTCCCATCAGATCCAGGGCATCTATACAGGTTTCATTGATTCCCCTTAGAAAATGTAATTTCTTAGATTCTTCATTGAGAGTATGGTCTGAATTCTTTTTCAGGGAAAACAAGAATCTTGAGATATAGTCTTCCAGGCTTTCATCCTCCTTTTGTTGAATTATGAATATATCATCACCCTTACTACCACTCTTACAATATTCCTTGTATTTCTCAAGAAATTTTGTTTGCATAGCTGCCCAACTATCAACAACACCCCTTCCCAAACTCATAAACCATCTAAGAGCTCCCTCCTTCAAAGTAGCAGGAAACAACTTCAGCCTATGAGCATCGAAAGTGTAATCATAGCTACGACAAAGGATGTCAAACTCAAACAAGAAAGTGTCTGGGTCCTCTATAACTAGTCCATAGAAATTGGGAAGTAATGAAGAAGGAATATTTTTAAGGTTATCATTATCTTGTTGAGCAATGATGGGGAATTCAAAAGCAGATGATTGATTAGGTGGATTACGTGCCATATTTGCTTGATGGAGTATCAAAGCAAATGGATTATCTTGAGGTTCTTCGTCAGCTGGGTCAAATGGAATTCAACAAGCAAGTTTTCAGCAAATGGATTGATATCTTGGTCTCCTCCTTCCTCAAATAGATTATAAGCTAGTTCAGAATTGTTATCAATGAATGGAAGGTTAGGGATGAATCTTCCTAGAGCGTCTCTTCTTCTATGCATGCAATAGAATTAACCATAAATTGAAGGAATTTGAAAATGCTTGAATAAACACACTAAACTACTGCTAACAATGACTATGACAGGTTCTTAGCTTGACACCATCCCCAACAACGGTGCCAAAAATGGTCGATTCCACAAAAGGATATAAAAGACATGGAAAATCCTAACCTGGGAATTGGACATTCCAACAGGTGACTAACATCTTCTTATGGACGTTCATTTACATTGTCAAACTAGTGAACATATACTTGAAATGGAGCGGCACTGTATGTGCACTGAGAACCAGTTTCAGTCACAATTTACTAGAAATAAATGCTTGGAAGGAATTCTACTTATGCTGCAGGAATGTAATGTAAAGTCTTCTTAACTTAAGCATAAATTAATCAAAGCAAAAATCATGACAACTGTTACTAAGAAATAAATTATGAACTGACCTTATGCTACAGGAACAAACACAGGGATGGATTCCCAATGCTGCAGGAACAATATAAGACTGAGTTTGCGCTGAAACCTTCAAGAATGAAATCTAACTTATAATTAATAGAAGATAAATAACTAACTACAGATACCCATTAAGTGGGCCCCCTTAGCAAGCATCAACCAGTTTATGCAAGAATTGAACTCAAAACTTCATCAGCTTTTATTCATAAACTTGGAATCATATACATTGATTGTTCTGCTTGTAAGAAAACTAACACAAAGCACTGTTTCTCATTATAATACTAACTTTTACACACTTTGTTGCTCACTCACGTAGGAGGAACACTTATTTATATTAGAAAAGCAACTAACTACCTAACTCTAACAGAGAAAGATGTGGACATAAATACATCCTGAAACCGAGGAACAAACTTCTCATAAATGAAGGCATATCTGTTCAACACGATTCAAAGAGAATTTAGTATTCCACTCTTCCTAGATTAATGATCATCTAGATTTCCTCCTAACGACCTGGTCAGAGAGTCTTTGTTGGAACAACTTCCTCGATGCCGTGCTGGAAATGGACTTTATTGTAGGGCCAAGATCTGCTGCGCTTTGACTCGTTTATGCTTCCTTCAATAACCTGCAATGCACATGGTGATAGAAGCAAAAGAAAGCATGCGTGGAAAATAACAATAACATTATTAATCACATATTAAATCCATTTCATTATCCAAAAACCACATGCATTATATCAGTCAATCGGGAGGTCAAACAGGGTAATTAATACAGACACATAGAGATGTTAAGCTGCAGGAATATAGGAATGTGTTGCTACAGGATACTACCTGATTCTAGATAAAAAGCCTTTAATCAAAGACTTAAAACAACCATCAGCAATAAGAGTAAGGGTATTAAAAATACATCATAATATTCAAATTATGAGCATATTTTGAGCTCATCAATTGGTTGAGGGCTTTGGGTTCATCAAATGTAGGTCCCAAGATTGATTCTCTCCCTCAGATGATAAATGGTTAGGGTCATGTCAGGTGCGGTCTTGGCCCCCAGAGGACTAGTATCACCTTAGCTTGCCTCCTCCTCCCCTAAAGCCTGGAAAAAAAGTAAGCCTAGGGAAAGGGTGGTTGAGTTTGTTGGGCTGAGTCACAAATCTAAGCACTTGTCACAAGGGTTGGGGATACCTCTGAGTTAACAAAAAAAAGTATTTCCAACAATTAACTATATGTTAAGGGGTCAAGAGTGGTAATATATACAAGAATCATAAAGTGAATTTTATTAATAAGGTAATTTCATAGGTACATAAATAGTACAACCATTGAATAATACATCAATTCAACAACTACAACCCATAATATTTAATAATTTTAATAATTACAATTAAGCCAATGAATGAATTTGTCACATTTACAATAGTGACCTTACTTAAAGTATAATACACATTAAATTCAAATCCTCAAGCTACTCCCTCCAAGATCTAGTTGTTGATGGGGAAGGTAAATAAAACCCACACATTGAAGGAATCATGTTACACATTGAAGGAATCATGTTCCTTCCTAACCATTAGTATGGCAAGAAGTAATCAAATAGATAATCCAAAAGTGTGAAGTACAAACAAATTTTAATGATTATATTTAATTCCATTTTTATTTTATTTCCCATAAATAGGTAGAATAGTATGCATAATAAAAATTAGGCCATGTGACTTCATAATAGAGAATATCCTAACTCTAGTGTGCGGAAGGAAATGAATAATATGCATATAATTTATGGACCTTTTTCAATAAGAGCACTAGAGTCAATATGGTGTGGTGCATAGCAAGAAGAGCAAGCTAAAATTATCAATCGAATTAATCTTAAGGAGATATTGGCCTTTAGGTGTTGGACACAAAGTAGAGAAGATGAGATTAGGATATATCTATCCATGACAAAGGTATCCAACTTCTCATAATTCTAGACTAATTTGGGTACTCCAGTGGTAATCAAGATATTCAATTAATATTATCAATAGGATAATTAGATATTATAGAAGCTTAGAATTGAATTCTTATCATTTTATTAAATCATCACCCGCCTTGTAACTCTATAGGTCACAATCCACTAAGGGGTCAATAGATTCACCAAACTAAGTTGAGTAGAACATGCACTCATCAAGACATTCCATCCTAACTATCTATTCAAAGAATGCATCATACAAAAATACTTCAAGAGACTCATAACTAAAAAACATAATGCACAACACTTAGAGAACCTATAATATTTTTCATTACAAGCTCAAAGGACAATGTTATCCAACTCCCAAATAGTAAAGAGAGGGTTTAGGACATTCAAGAGGGAGTTATAGAAGCTTACTTAAGTTGAAAATTTATCCCTAATCAAGGTTTAACATTAAATATATTTTAAATGGTTAAGGAATGTTCTTAAATACAAAATATAGCACACAAAAATGCACTAGATCAATTCACAATGACTGGCAGGAAAAGTTTGACAATATTCAATTTGAACTTTGAGATTTAAATTTAGACTCACATGCATAAAAGAGACATGAATAAATTTCACATTCACAAACCTAAATCAAAATAACGAATGAAAAATCTCAAAATCAACTGATTTTAAAAAATAAATAATGAAAACATACAAAAATAAAATTATAAACTAAATTTAAAACAAAAATATCACTTACAATTTAATTATTATATAAAAAATAATCTAACCAAAATATACAATTTTCAACATTATAAATATATTTAAACTAAATTGATTTGTTCATACACCAATCTTTAATGCTTCTTGTACTTGTCTTATGATATCAAAGTCATGTCTTTTTTTTTAGATTGTGAGAATCGGTAGCCCTCCGATACTATGGGGGCGGAGGGGAGACTAGACCTCGTGATCTCTTGCTTGCAACAGGATGCTTTAGCCAATCGAGCTGAGCCCTCCACCCCATATCAAAGTCGTGTCTTAATCATCTATTCATCTCTTACAACATTAGTCTTATGTTACTTAGCCAAAATTTGGTTCTCTCTTAGAGGATCTTTATTGGGGGTGAGAAATGAACTTTAGGATTGCAGCAACAAAGAGGAATGAGGACACCATTTAATATGATAAACAAAATATTTAATAAGGAACAAAGCCACAAGATTTTACATGGAAAATAATTAAGCCCTTAAAATTTACAAACTATAGATAAGAAGATTCCAAGGCCTCTTAAGACGATATAGGACGAAAGCACTCTTATCCTAATAACCTCCTACCTCGACTTATTATTCTTGGGGTGCTTATAAGCATTAGATTTCATACACCATTCCAACTTGAAGCAGCCGTGCAGGTGGTACGTGCAAGGTGGACATAGCTGACCTGCAATTCTTTTGAAGAAATCCATATAAGTTATCAATCATGAATCTCTCAAAAGTACCAGTGTTCTCACTGGTTTGCAGTACAGTTTTCCCTAAAACAAACACTGCCCTCACATTCTTTGCCGATTCAAGCTGCAGCACTTCCTCAACTGTAGAGAAGGTATTTTCTGCCACTAAAGTTCTTCCATTGTTTTGAATAACACCTGAGTTATGCTGGGCTTCTCTGGTAGTGATCTTGATATAATCTTTAATGTTTTCAATAACCTGGTTGATAAATTCATCTCCTTCCAAGGTGGGTGCGTCCGTATAGCCATATTGAGCCAAGCATCTGTATACACCCTTGGGTCCAAGTCGCCCTACCAGAAATCTCTCTTCTAATAGCACACTCTTGACAGGAACCATTCTTATGGTGAGAACAATGAGAATTTCATGAAGAGAACCCACAGTATTCACATAGTGCCTGAGAATTGGTGGCATTCCATATAGGAGGTCACTGCACAAGAAAGACACTCCTGGGACTCTGCAGCCCACATTGGCAACCAATTCATTCATATCTTCTGGACTTAATTTTTTCTCCATTGAATATGTATACTTCTTATTCCGCCCATAGTTCCAAGAGTACATTATGACCAGAAAGAATCCCGCAATTGCAAAGGGAGCCCAACCACCCTGGGGGACCTTATTCAATACAGATGACAGATAAATACCTTCTATCAGAAAAAAGGTTATAAAGAAGGGTAGTATAAGTGTTATATGTAAGTTCCAAACTACTAGCATGACCACGGTCACCAAGAATGTTGTGATAAGCATCACAATAATCACAGCAACACCTGCGCCACAGAATACAAGATTACTATTCAGACAATATTTTTTTTAAGTTCGAAAGAACTCATAATACCAAGTAATTAATATCTTTTGTGGGGCATCAACCTTTGCAAATGAAGTAATAAGCCAAGGAAGCATAAATTTGGAAGAAAGTCTATGAAGGTGGAGTACAGGAAGGATACTAAGGTGGCTACTCTCCAAGTTGAGAAACCAAAAATAGGTAACACTAGGATAAAGTGTATTAGATATCAAATGCATAAACTTTTGATGTTCAGTATTCTTACCATAGGCATTTCCAATTGCATTGCCATCTCTGAAACCTAAGAGTATTATAAGGCAGAGAAACATTAGTGTGTAGTTAATTTCTGGAGAGTAGATCCGACCCTCTTTGGTTTTTGATGTATGCATGAGCTTCACCCGAGGGAAGCAACCTAGAGCCATAGATTGTTTAATAATTGAGAAGGCTGCCGAAATCAAGGCCTGACTGGCAACTATGGCCGCTAAAGTGGCAATAACAAACATTGGCCAATACACACTGTGTGGAATTGACTTGTAGAATGTACTACTTATGTCTTGTGGATTACGGATCAAATAAGCTGCTTGCCCCGAGTATGTCAGTATCAGAGCAGGATAGACCAGACAAGTGAAAGCAATCTGCAATGTAAAATCCCAATTTTATCATCAAAATGCAAATGAAAAAATAAATTGCAACTGTAGTAGTTTAGTCTTTTGAAATCAGTTGAACCTGGATAGAAGCCTTATTGAAGTGGCCCAAGTCAGCAAACATAGCCTCAGAACCTGGTTTAAATATAAACACAAGAGACTTCTCTTAGGCTCTCTTTGTAATCCTTGTTTCATGCAAAAACATGCTAACTAGTAATGAACTGTATAAGAGAATTCTAAGATTGCTGGAGTCAAATTGATTTGTATGAGTAAATGAAAATCTTTTACAAACCTGTTATAGCCAAGATTGTGCCTCCAAGCAACACCCATCCATGTTTACCATTTTTTTGAAAGAAACGGACTATGTAATAAGGGCTGACTGCCTTAAATACTCCCGGGTAATATTTAATAATATTGTATACTCCAATAACGGCATTGGTAACGAACCAGACAATTGCTATAGGTGAGAACAGAAAACTAACTTTACCAGTACCATATCTTTGAAGAAGAAAGAGTAGTAGAAGAATTGCAGCTGACACACCCACAACAGCACCTGCACGAATTATAGTATTCAGTATTCTAGTCTTGCTTCACCTTATACAAGCTATTATGATATTGAATTTAAGATGAGAAATATTTGTGACCAGTGCAATATGCTAAGATCCTGGGTACTCTCTGATATGGAGCTAATTGAATTTTCTGTGTGTATCTTACCTTTGGTCAGTTTAGAGTTTTAGAGTTCTGTTGCTGAATTCCTTGAACAGCGGATAGCACTGCTCAATATTAAAAAACAAATTAGAATAAAATTAGCTAACGATTTCGAAAGTGGTAAAATAAGACTTGAATCTAGAACTACCTGTTGCCAAAGAGACAGCCCAACCAATCCTCCAAACTCAAAACAATTCTTAAGAAAATTATGACATAGAAAACATTATGAATAAAAGGAATTCATTTCAGACCTGAAATTGCAGGAGTAAGTGCTCCATCGCCTATCACCATACAGGTGCCAATCATCACAGAAATAAGCAGAATTCTCTGTGCCACTACACTCTTCTCAAGAATTTCCTTTGTCTTGTAGTTAAGATTGCTCAGTTTATTTCCTCTTCCAAAATTGGTCAAACTAGAATCTGAAGAAAACCGTCGGAATTGCCTGCCACCGTTTTGCCCCATATTGACATGCTGACATAACAGTGAATATAGAGCAAATGTTCCTCCTGATCAAAAGAAAGTGAATTACAAGAATTGTACTCAGAAAAGGTTGATTTATACTTTCGGCATACCAACATACAGAAGAGATCAAATTTAAAAGATATGGGGAAGAAGGAATTGTAAAATTGAGTCCAACAATATATATTGCTTACCTTCTCCATGATCATCCGCTCTGATAACAATCAAAACATACTTGATGAGGCTGACGAGTGTTATTGACCAGAAGATGATGCTAAGATATCCCAGAAGATCCACTTCCCCTGGATTTGCAATATCAATAGCAGCGAAGGCATAAAGGGGTGAAGTTCCAACATCTCCATAAATAACTCCAAGCGTTTCATAAGCCAGCCACAAAGTTCCCCACTTATCAATATCCTACGTTCCCCCAAAACAAAAGATTAAGACAAGTTCCTATCAATTTGCAACGTTTTCTCTTAATATTGGGAATGGAAAATAATAAGAAAGGAGTACCGTAATACCTTTTTCTTGGGATGGCGAATTGAATAGGACTGTGAAATTGTTCTCTCATGAACAAGTGATTTCTTTGGGCGTTCACCAATGTCATCTTCTTCGCCAATATCTCTTACAGCTCCTGACATCTCTACTGTATGATCATTATCATCAACATAGTAGGACTCCGGACCATCCATCTCGATCTTTGTTGCTATGAAACAATAACTGAGGCTGCATCAATACCAACATTAGATAATTACTCCTCTATTAAAGGCTACAACCAATAATCTATAATAGTATTCTGATTTTCTAAAATAATGAAACACCTGAGCTGCAGAGTGCAAATTCCAACGTTGGTTTAGCTTTCCATAAGACTTGGAGATAGAGGAATCCCAACTTTTGTTGCAGTCGTCCACGCCCTCTTTGCTTGTTTTGTATCCCTATTCCCTATTCTCTCAACGAGGAATAAGCCATTGGCAAGAGATTTCTAAAATGGCTACCCTGAAAAGAATTGTGCACCTTGTTCCAAGGCAAGGAAGGTATATTTGTAGTAGTTGCCATCTCTTTGCTTGATTTTCTTATACCGCATACGGGACCACAAAAACCTGAATACCACAAACCATGTTCTTCAGCCAGCGAAGCGAGAAAAAATTAACAATAAAATAACCAGATAAAAGTCAAAAGGCGTGCGTGCTGTCACGGGTTATGGTGGGGCAAGGGACCTGCTCCGCCTACGGATCTGGCTTTTAACCTTTTATGCATATTTTCAATATCATTTAATAATAAGCAATTATGTACGGCCCACAACATTAAAATAATTTAATTGGGAATAAAGTTTATTGACTTGGTATTTAATTCAATTTTATCTAAATGTAAAAGTTATTGAATTTGTCAAGGGGCCAGCTCCTAAATACATAAATACATCTGCTCTAGAATAGAACATGCAACATACATTAATTATTGGCATCCTAAGATGCATGTATGTTCCATCTACTAGAAGAAGATGATGTTTGGGTGATAGGTCAATGTAAAAGTTGAAAACCTTCATGTTATTCTAATTGAGTCTTGTTTGATTTGGTGGATTTGACGTCAAAGACTTCCACTGGCAAACCTTCATCTTGCTTTTTGTTAAATGCTAAAATTTCTCTATAGCCCTGCTCTCTCAATTCCTTTTCAATGAGGGCATGGGCAAGGAGCTTTCCCATTGTTTCCTCCCAAGATCAACACTATTTTTTTAAGAACTCCTCATTCAGTTTATTGTCATGGAGGTTTTTGTTGTTGAATAGGTGCAATCCAATAGTCTATTAGACTACATTCACCACCTCCACTTTATTGACATTAAATAATCTTTGGATCTAGGCCATCAGATCCTCTAAATTGCACTTACATTCTCACTTGAGACTTACTCATTGTGTCATTTTTTTATGTGAAGAAAACCACCATCAAGCTATAAGCTTTGTGAAAGAAGAGACAATATAACCTCACCCAGCCACACCTAATTTTAGCCCATCTTAAGCCATTATTTAAATAAATATTGATTATTTATTTAGTTATTATCATTTTTATCCTAATCCTTTTTAATTAAATATATATATCATATATTTAATTAATATCCCTTCACATGATCCCATTAATTAAATAAATGTTTTATTTAATTAATTAATTTCCATGTATCCTCTATCTTTGTCCATCTAATCCTAGTCTTTCATCTTATTCACATGGATCATAATCTAATTTTGTCCTCATGTGACAAATGTCCCCTTCACATGTCTAACTAATTTCTTTTCTAGATTCTATGAACCTAGACACCTACCCAAAAGTCAAGGGGTCGGCTCCTTTATATATTGAAACAAAAATACATAAATATATCTACTCTAGAATAGAACATGCAACATGCAACATACATATTAATTATCCGGCATCCTAAGATGCATGGGGAAGCAAAGAACCTCAAACACCTCAAATGTATGTTCCACCTACTAGGAGAAGACGATGTCGGGGTGATGACCTATGTAAAAGTTGAAAACCTCCATATAATTTGGGTTGAGACCATCAATAAATAGACACACTACCTTAGTGGCAGACTTGTTTGATTGGGTTGATTTGGCATCAAAGACTCCCATTAGTGAACCTTCATCCTACTTTTTGTTAAATGCTAAAATTGCTCTATAGGCCTACTCTCTCAAATCCTTTTCAATGAGCGCATGGGCAAGGAGATTTCCCATTGTTTCCTCCCAAGATCAATACTAATTTTTAATAACTCATTCAGTTTACCATTGTGGAGATGTTTGTTATTGAATAGGTGCAATCCAATAGTCCATTAGACTGCATTCATCACCTCCACTTTATCGACATTAAATAATCTTTGGATCTAGGCCGTTGTGTCATTCTGTATGTGATGAAAACCATATATATATATAATGTCATATATCCAACATAAGGTTTGTGAAAGAAGAGACACTTGAATGACATAGTGTCTAATCTTGTTGGCGAGGATCTCTACTTCTAGACACCTAAAATATGACCTCACCCAACCACACCTAATTTTAGCCTATCTTAAGCCATTAATTAAATAAATATTTATTATTTATTTAACTATTCTCATTTTTATCCTAATCTTTTTTATATAAATATATATTTATCATTTATTTAATTAACATCCCTTCACATGATCCCATTAATTAAATAAATACTTTAATTAATTAATTAGTTTCCCTTTATCCTCTATCTTTGTCCATCTAATCTTAGCCTTTCATCTTATTCACATGGATGCATAAATATAAATGTGACCTTATTCAATTTATACCATAATGCATAAGCAAAAATTAAATTGCAATGTTCATAAACTAAGAGTATCGAGAGATTAATATGAGATTGACTTGTAATGCATACTAATTGGATGATTAGGTTCTTGGTTTCCCGATTCAAGGGTGCAACAAACCCAACCTTGTGGACCACTATCTTATCCACCCCAACTAAGTGGATCTATCAATATATCCTAGAGAGAAATCCCAAAATCATGGTTCCAAGGTCATGAGCATAGGTGAGGGGTGATATCTGGATTCTCCAAGGGGAGGATTAGTAAGAGGACTTTGGTGCATCCCATATTACACTAGGGATCCATCCTCATCCCAATACTTTAAAGCATTTCATCAGAAAAATGGGAAGAGGACTACGGTGTATCCCATCTAATTTTTTCCTCATGTGACAAATATCCCCTCCACATGTCCAACTAACTTTTTCTCTAGATTCATTAAACCTAGACACCTACCCAAAAGTCAAATTAATTTTTCATCCTTATTCATTCATCTCATTTAACCTCTTAATCCTAGCCATTTCCATAAGGATTTTTGTCCTTATTTCAATCCTAAACCTAGATCTTATCTATCATTTTACACTTGTCATATGATTGCATCCTTGATCCAAAGCCTAATCCTCCTTCAACCTTAGCCATCCTTCATCAATTATTTCTAGTCATTGATTTTTCCTCTTCAAGACTCTATATCTAGAGACTCTCATCATTAATTTTTCATCACTCTATCACATTATCAAACTTGCATGTACTATCAAAATCTTGATTGAATCAAACTTATCATCATTATTATCAAATCAAGGTTATGCTAGAACATTGAGCAATCCACATATCAACATCAAAGAGAAAATCAAATGGAATGAGGGTGCAATCCATTTCCACTCATGAAGGAGAGAAGCATAGATTCTATTTGAAGGTATTGTGCTTCGTATTGATTTTATCTTCCTTTGTTTTCCTTCAATATTTTCTAAACCTCTTCATTTTGGTACGCTCGGTGGGACTTATGTCCCTAAACTAACATTAGTTTTTATGATTTTTGATGATGCAAATGTTATTTTGTAGCCCCAAACGATGAAGTGGCACCTCTATCTCACAAAAGGAACCTTTGACTCACAGAGTTATGCCTCTATTGCATAAAGTGGTACCTGTGTTTCATGAAGTGGCTCCTTCATCACCCAAAATTGTGCTTTCATTCTAAAGACTATATTTGATCAATTTGACCTAGATCTAGGGTTTCCTAACTTTTGAGTCCATTTTTTGCAATATTACATCATTGTGACACTCTATCTTTATAGGTTGATTCATCATTTCTTACAAAAAATAGGGTTTTGTGGTTTTGAAAAATTAGGGTTTCTTATAATATTTCTAGGTGATTTAGGGGTTTGCTTCATTTTGATATTTTTTGACCATATAACCTAACATATTTTGGCAATATCTTTGTGTTTTCAAGTGTCCTATAGCTTCATCTTGCAGATTTCCAAACTAGGGTGGTGGAAAACTTCATTTTTTGACTCTCAAAAGTCATTTTTAGGCTCTATCTATGAAATTGTACTTCTATTTCACATAGTGGTGCCTTTGCTTAACAAAGTTACACTTCCACATCATAAAGTTGTGCTTCTATTTCCTGAAGTGGCACCTCCATCAGGTAAAGTTGTGCTTATGTTTCAAGTTGTGATTTCTAAGGTTTTTCATTCATTTTCCTCATCTAACCTTCATTGTTGAGCAACTAACAAGTGGTAGAATTGTTTAAGTCTTGTTAAAGATCATTATAATTGATATTACTAATGTTTCTATGTAGATTAATTGGCCCAAGATTTTATTTCCACTAATCTATACATCTAAACTAGCTTAGTGGGTTTAATGAACATTATTTGTCGTGCTTGGAAGTATGTGTAGGTCTCTATGCTCTCTCCTTGCACTTAATGTGATCTTGGAGATAAAAAATATCAAATTTCATCATTTATTTTATGTTCTAAGTGTTATCTAAAGGTTTACAAGTTTGTGTGTATGCTCTCCCCTTGTGCTTTGTGCGATCTTGGGTGACCAAAAATACCTAGTATAGTTTTTCCTATTAGGAGGCCTTAGGATTTGATCCCCTCAAGGATGAAATAAACCATATTTTATGGTGGGGTATATAAATGGGGGAGAGTGAAAGTTTCACCTCAAAGTGTAGCCAACACCTTCAAGCCATGCCGAGAGACCCTCGGTCCACTGAAACTCGTTTGGAAATGAGAGGAGAGACCCTTCTAATATCAAGCACTATTAGATGGGCTCACCATTAATAGATCCACTAAGAGCCTTGTTTTAGAAGCCTTTAATACTATTAGTTGTTGCTTAGTTTGGTGCAAGGTACAATATCATGCTTGAAGTTACTCACCATGTACTTTCTTTTGTTGAAGTCACACATAATCTTTGGTAGGACCTCTTCCTTATAAGGCAAGGAGTGTAAAGGTGGTACATGACCTTTGCATACCCTAGTTACCCATTCATTTGAAGGTATTACACCTTTGGTAGGTGGGCCTACATTAAGTTAACACACCTACTTGACTAAATATAGTTTGTGCTATTATACTTGGCACATTTTCATGTGTAAAACTAGTGAAGCCATTCAACGTGCATTGATAAAACTTATCCTTATTACCTTGATAGTCAAGTCAAACATTGTGTCTTCTTGTTTGATTGTATCTTACCAAAAATAATTAAAATCCATGTAAGACTGTCAAACTATGCTTCTACATCATTCCTCGGTGCCTATGCATCATCTTGAGGCATCTCTCCATAGTTCTCTATGAAGTTTCATCTTTTTAGCTTGATGTTGTGTCTCTATAGTTTAAAGTTGCACCTTTGTACCCTAAAGTGGTGCCTCTGCCACCTGAATTTTCACATCTATCATTTAACCATATTTTGACCATCTCGAGACATCAGTTTACAACCTTGACCTTTGCAACCTTAGAGCAGACCTAGGAGACCCTTCCTCTACCATTATTTCACCTAAAACATCAACCATTTACATCATATCAATCCAAAAGCTATCATCTTTCCCTCATTCTATCATTTTCATCAATTATCAGGACTAACCTATTCATGAAAATCATCATTCCTAGACCTTGGTCCTAACGGCCATCAACCTGTCCTCAACATCCTTATCATCATCATTACTTTCATCATTTATCCTCCTATCCAATCTCAATATTATCATATCATATCAAATCCTTATCATCTTTGGCCTATCTCACCATCTTATCACAATCCATGTCATATCCTATAAAAAACAATCTTGTCAAGAGTTTATCTAGATCCTAATCCTTGATATCAAAATCCACATAAAAGCCTTACTTATGTGATTATCCAAGACAAAGTAAGCATATCCAAGCCTTGCCTAAGTGATCATCCAAGCTTAGGTAAGAAAATCATCTTTATCCAAGCCTTGGTCAAGTGATTTTCCAAGCTTGAGTGAGAAAATCCAAGCCTAGCCTATGCGATTATCAAAGTCTAGTGTAAGCAAAACCCCATCATTATCAATTAAGGATCTAGTTATCTTGAGAAATTATTGGTCTTGTATCCACCTTCTCATCATTATCCCCTTTCCATTCATCTCATCATTATCCCCTTTCCATCCATTCTATCATCCCAATCTTCTCAAATCCGAGGTCTACCCCACTCATCCCTAATCATTTTCATTTATCCACATCATTCCTGAGTCTCTCTTTTGGATGACTATCACAAGGTCCCAAGCAATAAATATCACTATTTCCCCTCATCATCGCATGATACATTCTTTGACAAGGTAGTCCACCAAATCCCTATGGAGAACCCATTTCCTTCTCATATCCTCCATGATCATGATTCAAGTGACCAATACTCACAAACATCATTATAGGACTTTGACCAAGATACCAAAGCTATGGATTTGATGCATAGATATATCATCAAGCATCCCGACCAATATATCCTTATGGTTGCAAAAAAGGTGCCAAATTACCCCCCATTTTTGACACATGTCTCAAATCATCCAACAACCTCCTTGTAAACCCCCCTCACCTTTTATTCATCATAATCCTACATATCTTCCATCTTCTTCTAATCATCATGATCCTCTATCTTTCCCTCTTCTTCTAATCTCCCCATTTCATGTCAAACCCTCAATCTATTGGTGTGAATAAATGTCGTGTACCTAGTTAATTCATTCACTAGGTAATTAGGGGACATATTCACATGTTAAGTTTACTTAGGCTTTAAGATTCCTTCTAGAAAGATGAGTTCTATTTTCTAGAACTTATCTTATCCTAGGTTGTTAGGACTTAGTTGTCTCATGTGATAGGATTAAGACACTTTTCATGATATTGTCTAATCCTATTCACCACCTTGCCTTTATAAGCAAGGCATTATATGTACTTTGCCATATTCAGTTTGACATTATTGCATCCTTAATGATAGCATGGTATTTCTACCATTTCTCTCTTATGGAAGTTATTTTGTTGTGCAAGTGATCTTGGGGTGTTTGAGGAGTTCACCATAAACTCTTACATGGTATTAGAGCTTCAATGTTGTAGACTTCTTCCCAAATCTGAGGGACCAATCTTGGTGTGAAAGTTTTGTTAGGTGCAAGTTGGGGTATTGAGAACCTTTTGATTGAATCTAGGGCGTCTAAAAAAGTCAGAATTGACTTTCGTTTCATTAAAATCTGACATATTTTGTCATATCTGCAAGGGTTTGAATCAAATCATTTTTTATTGGAGCCATTTTCATTTTTGCTTCAAAAATTCAGCTTCCATTAGTTGGTAAGTAAAACAATTTTTGGGTTTTGTTCCCAAGGTTGAAATTACATCTCGGTATCAATTATATTTTGTATATCTTGAGTAGATCTAGAAAACATTATTGTCCAAAAAGCGTTGCCCGCCATTTTTTCTACAAGTTGAAGGTTAAATAAAATTCATTTTTCATCTTCTACTTGTTGGATCAAAAAAAATTATGGGTTTTGTTCTTCGCATCAAAATATTTATGGGTTACTGTTATTGTCTACTCATATAGAATATATTTTCATAACTCAAATCAGAAGTAAAACATTTTTTCTAGAAAAAAATTGTTTCCTATAGGCTAAATTCAACTTTTTTAAAAAAATTCATTACGGTTGCCTCAATTATCAGATTTTCATGATTCAAGTGGTATTGGAAATTTGATTTGTCCTCTACACTGATCTAAGATTAATTTTGTTCATGGAGGTAGATGTGAGCATTCATCAGTGCATGCACTATTTCATTTTTTGCATGAATTAGGTTTGCATTTTCTCTACACTTCATTTCAATTCCAGATGATTTCTCAATCAACTGTTGCTTCCTAGTTTCCAGAGTTATGCCAGTTTGTGAGTTTTCTAGTGTTCCTTGGCATCAGGTTTGTTGTTTCTTATCATGATTTTGACTTGAGTCCTTGAGTGACTCTAATATGGTTTCTGGCAAACAAAATTATCCTTCATTGCTTGCCATATTGAGGATTCTAGTGTTACTCCACAAGTTTGCTTCTAGTGCTTCTTTGTAGTAGGTTATCTCATTATGGGGGGGTTGTATGATCTCTCTTATTATCCTTCGTATGGATAGATATTGATTAGATTTATGATGGATATCATTATTTTATTTATATCTCTTTTGGAGAGGATTTTTGTCCCATTGGGTTTTCTCCTTTCTCCATTTGTGAAAGATTGCATTTGCATTTGTACATGGGTACCTAACATGGTCTCGTAGTTGGGACCCATCTTTGCATCTTTGTGTCTTTTCATAATAATCTTCTCTCCTAAGTTGCACTTAAGGGGGGTGTTGGTGTGAATAAATGCCGTGTACCTAGTTAATTCACTCATTAGGTAATTAGGAGACATATTCACATGTTAAGTTTACTTAGGCTCTAAAATTCCTTCTAGAAGGATGAGTTTTCTTTTCTAGAACTTATCTTATCCTAGGTTGTTAGGACTTAGTTGTACCATGTGATAGGATTAAGACACTTGTAATGATCTTGTCTAATCCTATTCACCACCTTGCCATTATAATCAAGGCATTATATGTAATTTTCCATATTCAGTTTGGCATTCTTGCATCCTTAATGATAGCATGATATTTTTGCCATTTCTCTTTGGTGGAAGTCATTTTGTCTTGCAAGTGATACTGGGGTGTTTGAGGAGTTCACCATAAACACCTACGCAATCCTACATCCCACTTACATATCAAAATTCCCTCTCACACCCAAAAATATTTCATCACACATCCCACAACCTCAACATTCCATCCCTTCTCCTCATGTCTCAACATCCATCCCTCCTAGCACATTATATCATCTCTAAACCTCACATCTAATTTCTTCCAACCCCATCTCATCTTCTTATCGACATCTCCAATCTTCCAATACCATTTCATCCTCTCATCAATATGAACACATAACCTCCCATATCCAACTATCAATCACCACATTTCAATTTAACAAGTACTTTGGCCCAAGACATGCAAAAAATAAAGGATACCCTTAAGTGACTTCAAATAGGTCAACACAAGAAATCATATACCTTCCAAGAACTATGTCCTTATTCTTTTGACAAATCCATCACCATGATCCCCTTTCCTCAAAATTTTTAAGTTCCTAAATTTGACAAGTACAAGGGAAAGGGAGATCCTAGGGAACAATTAAAATAATTCTACATTGCTTGCCAAGAGGTATCCTATCTTGATGCATACCTCTTGAGGCTCTTCCCTAAAAATTTGGGTGGAAAAGCCCTTGATTGGTTCACTCACCTCCCCCATGGGACAATCGCAAAATTTTCCAAGCTAGCCAATAAATTTGTCACCCATCTCTCCCATAACATCGAACATGATATCAAACCTAAATGCAACACTAAACAAAATAATGGTGAATCCTTTGCCTCATTCTTGCAACAATGGATGTATATTTCAAGCCATTTTGCATGGCCCATACCTGGAAAATAACTTGTCACTAACTTTTTCAAAAACTTAAACACTGAATTGGGCTTCCATCTTTGCATGCAATGTGCTCACTCCTTTCATGAGATCATAGAAAAAGGAGTATTTATTTTAAAATCCCTTATCACCAAAGGCCTGGTCAAGATATACAAAG
The DNA here is from genome assembly GCA_007258455.2 of Sequoia sempervirens. Lineage (NCBI taxonomy): Eukaryota > Viridiplantae > Streptophyta > Pinopsida > Cupressales > Cupressaceae > Sequoia > Sequoia sempervirens. The sequence continues at coordinate 87,158 of VDFB02026358.1, read as the reverse complement.
AAGGAAAAGACAATAATCCCCAACTAAGTGACAAATCCCATTTTTGGAATTAAAAAAAGTGGTTAATGATGGTGTGATTGATTCAAAACATGTTTAAAATATCCACATACCTCCACCGTCATCATCTCATAACAATCCAACTCCCCAACAACATGTGGTTATCCCTAAAGGTCAACCTAAATGACATACTAGACGTGACTATACCCCCTTGGGCGAACCAATCAAAACCATCCTTTAAAGGATCATCCAAGCCAACATGATCCAATTGCAACCCATCAAATCCCTCAGTCCAAATGTTCCTAAACCTCTTGGTATAAATAACATGAATTTTGTGACTACCATAGGGTCCAAGGACATAAAACCTCCTCATGCATGAAGCTTAAGAACTCCATCCAATATCTTATTGATCGAGAAGATATCTCTATCGAAGGCCATACATTCCCTAACAAAAACATGGGTATATACAAGCATAATTTTCCTCAGTATACCAATGGTGAAACTTCTATATAATACAACATAGTTCCTTATACATACAACAACAATATCTTATATGATTTCATCATTGGTTGCATCAAACATAGTCCTTCCCAAGTAGCTACCATAACTATCAAAGTGCTTAATTATCTCATCACTACCTAACATGGTTGAATTTCTATTCAAGGAGATTTACCCTCCTCACAAACTACACATCATTATAGCATCCTTGACCACTTGAACAAAAAACCAATACAAATATCTATCCTTGAGCTACTTAAAACATCTCCCATCCACAAAGTACCTTCTTGAGAAATCCAACCATGAGTCTTGTGTCCCCAATGACATTGAACTTGTTCAATTTAAAGCCATGATAGGACACTTATCATCTCTACAAGCCCACACTTTTTTCACTAAATAGATACCTTCCATCAATCCACCAAATAACTACCTGCATAATATTCATGCCCACATCTATAAAGCCACAATCAAACGTGTTCTAGTAGATGGTGGATCATGACTTAACCTTTGCAGCCTAAGTCTAATAAAGCAACTCGAATATTATAATTATGTTGTTGATCCCCACACTAAAATTACCATAAAATCATATGATGAAATTGAACGCAAATCTAAAGGCTCTATCAAGCTACCCATCCAGGTCAAACCCACAACAATTGAAACTAATTGCTCAATCTTAGGCCTTGATCTCCCTTACAATATCCTCCTTGGTTGTCTGTGGATTCATTCCATGCAATTCATTCCATCCATATTCCATCAATGCATAAAGTTCCCCCATAATGGAATTGAAGTGACTGTACATGTTGATCCAAATCTATCCCAATATTGTAAATTATTACACAGCAGTCATGGCCTTTCACAACATTTCCCTACCAACACCACATCACCATCCTCATCTTCATACATTGATCCTTCATCATTACCCACCTCTTGTACTCCCTCGAAGAGCAAGGCTAAGATCAAAAACCTAGGTATTGGAGAATATGAGCTACAAACCTTCCATATCAAATTCACACTTCATCCCTATCTTTTGATGTCCATTATAATCCTATGTTTGATCATGATATCTATGATAATCCTCTCTTTAATTAGGATCATATGGAGGACATCCAAGATCATATCCCTTCCACTTCACAACCATTCCATATTTAGCATCTTGGGTTAGGTTATGCATCCCCTAATGCTACCTCTACTATGCCTTCTTGCCAACTTTCTAAGGACATGCAAGCTTCCTTTGAAATTAACAGTGCACCAAAAAGGATAGTCATAAAGAATCCATCAAGTGAATCACCAATCTCTTCCATAATTATATCCTTACTATTACATCCAACACATACACTTCCATCCATCTCCTAGACTTGGATCAAGAACAAGGCTATCAAACATAAATCAAAAATCAAATGGAGATCTAAAATTTAAAAAAAAACACAAAAGAAAAGAAAATTACTTTATTCAAAATCAAAATCAAAATCAAAATTTATTGGACAAATAAAAAATTAGTCAAAAATAAAGGAAATAAAAAATCGATATCCAATCACGACCCTTCATCCAAAATAGTTGGGGGCATCTATCAAAGCAAAATATCATGAAATGAGCTTGCTGATCTTAAGTCTTCATTCTCATCATCTTCATGCAATCCGTATACTTTACCAAATGTACCCATATCCATATTTCCATCATATCATCTCATCCCCCTTAGTGATGAATCCCAATGGACCTTTGATGGTGACCCCTTCACATGCTTTAATCCAAAGGTTTCCCAAACCCCTTTTTGTGTGAAGCATGATAACCCTTGTAGTGTGCACGTCAGGGGATCATACCTTAGCTTCCTCCATCCACCACATAAAGAATAATCCATCATCCACATCATCCCATCCATATACATCTATCATGCCTTATCATCCATCCATTAAAGAGCATCCACCATGATTGCAGCATCATCAAGCCATAATTTAAAAATAAAAAATAAATCAAAAACTTAAAAAACATTAAAAAAATAGTAAAGAGAAATAATTTGTCCAAAGGTGAAAACCACTTCAGTGGCACCTTAGATAAGTACTAGATGGTGAAATCTTGGCAACATGTACCATGTTTAGTAGTCTCTTATCTGCTATCTCTTAGGATGTTATCCCATTCGCTCTCATCCTTATCCATATCATAATAAACTACTATTTTAATCCATCCACAATAAACCTATCAATGCTTGCTATTGATCCTTGATTAAGCATCATCGGTTACTCATCCCTTATCCATCTAATATCATCCACCCTTCCCCATGCTTTCCCTTGCATTAGATGTGAAAGTTACATCTACATTATTTTCAAGATTGATCTTTTATATCCTTAGTTTCATCTTGTTTTGGCCTTCAAAGTCTCATGCATTTGGAGTCCCATCTTCATCCATAATAAATCAAACATAAACCTATCCAATATCCTATCATATCCATCCCATCTCAAACATAATAAAAAAATTATCATCCTTTCATCCCCTCTAAAATGTAAATAAATCAAATAAATCAAAATCTTGAGCTCTTCAAACTTGTCATTTGATCAATCTAAACATTGTGTCCAAGACATCAATCCTTAATCATATCATAATCCTAGCCATCAAAATTAATCATTCATCTTATCCTTTTTTCGATCGATCAATCAATCATCATCATCTTATCCAAGCCTTGCTTATGTGACTATCCAAGCCTAATCGTAAGCAAATCATCTTTATCAAAGCCTTGTTTAGGTGATTATCCAAGCCTAATCACAAGAAAATCATCTTTATCAATTCCTTGCTTAGGTGATTATCCAATATTAATCACAAGAAAATCATCTTATCAAAGCCTTTCTTAGGTGATTATCCAAGCCTAATCACAAGAAACTCAATCATCATCATCATCATTTGATCTTTGGAAAGAGATATGTTTGTTATTTTTACAATGAGTCTTCTTTTTATTTATCTTTTGATCATTTATATTTTTACCCATGATACACCTACTTATGTTCACCTTGATCTATTTATATCTTGGTGTGTCACAACTATAATGGGGCATCATCTTGTTTTGTCATTTATTGAGTGTCAAGTCCATGCAAAGGTTAATTATCACCCTGGTTCCTCATACCTTGGTGCATACTTTCCTTTGCTATATCAAATCTTAGGATTTTTCAATACATATTGGCATAACATATCAATCATCATCAAATCCTCCTTCCTTTTCATCCATCATCATACAAATCCCCCTTCCTTTTCATCTTCTTCATCCTCTATCATCTTCCAATTCATATTCTTCTTGATCCTAATCACTCATTGTTCCCTTCCCTTTCGAGAGCCCACCCATGTTCTCCTAACCTTCATGTCCTCTTGAGGGGGCATTCCATCACCTAATCATTAATCTTTCATTCTTCATCCTAATATTTCCTTCTTCATCATTTTCCATCCCCCCATTGAATGGGGCATCATCTTTGATCTTTATCCTCTCTCATCTTTGATCCTTATCCTCTCTCATCCACTATGTTCTAAACTTCTTTGTTACAACACCACTTTACGATATCATATGAAAGAGGGGAAAAATGTAGACACCGAAAATATGACCTCACCCAACCATGCCTAACTGTATCCTATTCTAAGATATTAATTAATTAAATATTTATTATTTATTCAATTATTCTCATCTTTATCATAATACTTTTAATTAAATAAATATTATTTATTTAATTAATATCCCTTCACATGATCCCATTAATTAAATAAACTTTATTTTTTAATTAATTGCCTTTTATCCTCTATCCCTGTCCATATAATCCTAGCCTTTCATTTTATTCACATGGATCATAATCTAATTTTGTTCTCATGTTACAAATGTCCCCTTCACATGTATAACTAACTTCTTCTCTAGATTCACTAAACCTAGAATCCTACCTAAAATTCAAACTAAATTTTCATCTTATCCATTCATCTCATTCAACCTCTTAATCCTAGTAATTTCCATAAGGATTTTTATCCTTATCTCAATCCTAAACTTAGATCTTATTTAGCATTTGACACTTGTTATATGATTGCATCCTTGATCCAAAGCCTAATCCTCCTTCAATATTAGCCATCCATCATCAATAATTTCTAGCCATTGGCTTTTCCTTTTCAAGACTCTATATCTAGAGGATCTCATCCATCATTTTGTATCACTCTATCATATTATCATACCTACATGTGCTATCAATATCTCTATTGAATCAATCTTATCATCATTATTATCAAATCAAGGTTATGCTATAACATTGAGCAATCCACATATCAACATCAAAGATCAAATCAAATGGAGTAAGGGTGCACTCCATTTCTGCTCATCAAGGAGAGAAGCAAACACTCTAGGTGAATTTATTGTGCTTTGTATTGCTTTTATCTTCCTTTGTTTTCCTTCAATATTTTCTAAACCTCTTCACTAATTTTGATATGTGATCATTCTATTCTAAAGAGATACATCTATTTTCCTCCAAAAAATATTATTAAAAACCATCCAATCAATGTCCTTACTAGATACCTTGAGCTCATCAATTTGATCAATACCTTGATTTGATAGATATTCCATAACTTTGTTCAATTCTCTAAAAATGTGTGTTATAGTATACTCCTCCAAGTTATCTAAGAATTTCCAAATCATATAAACCCATTTTTGTAACTTCTAATTTGAAATATTTTTCTTCTTAATAGTGTTAATACATATCATAGAATCTCCCTTGATGTCCGCCACCTTGAAATTCTTCTATTTACATAATCTTAATCCCTCATATAGCACTTCTATTTTGGCATCATTATTAGTGTTGTGCTTGAGCTTCATTAATAACGCCCATACAAGGATACGTGTTTCATCTTGCATGATGCATCCTATACCCGAGGCCCCAAGATTTCCTCTTGAGGCCCCATCTATATTAAGTATCAATTTGCCTCTTAGAGGGGAAACCATTTTCCAATCTCCTCTTCTATTTTGAATATGCTCCTTTTTATAAAATGTGAAGGGAATTTTACACCAAGCCATTTTTCATCATAATGTCATCTCAATTCATGAATGTTGGTATTTCCCTCTTGTCAAGTTTTGATATTAAGCAATTTGCTTATATCTTATTCCACCTTTTAGAAAACAT
>VDFB02026358.1:0-76339 GCA_007258455.2 Sequoia sempervirens | reverse complement strand
CATAGCTATACTTGGTTGCATATATAGAATTCAAAAATTATTTTTTCATTTCAATTTTTTCTTTTTTCCATCTCACTTCACATGAAAATCTTATCATATTCCCAAATTATCATTAATAATTAGATAATAATTAATAACTAGAGGATTAAAAGAAAGGAATACAAGAAGCACATAAACACTCAGTAGAACTATGTAGGAAAAAATCATTAGACCATTTGTAATGTGACAAAACTTCCTTAAATGTTAGGAAATTTCCATAGAAAACAACATTAATGGTCACAAAACTATCTCTAATTATCATAAAATTGCCAAGTAAAAATGACAATATTGACTGTGTTAAAATGAGTATGTAAATGATTTAAAAATTTGGGAAAACCTTCAATTCTTGTTCTTAAGAATTTCTAGGATCCTTATGGATGACTATACAGTGCCTTAAATACTACCCCTTATTCTCATGTGTAACAATCAAAGTTAGGAAAATTTACTGGATTGAACCTAATCCTCCACATGTATTGAACATTAAAATGAATATCATAACAATAGCTCATCACATTACCTCAACATTAAACCAATTGATAAATCCATGTGTCCCACTACATTTCAAGGTATAGTATTCATGTGATTATCATTGTACATGTGGAAATATATACCACGAGTAGGTGTATTGCACAAATTTAATATCATTAAAAAATGTGATGTAAGTAACAAATATCCATAATCATGATCTAACACATATTGAGCACCTTCATAGGATATGTCTTCTCAAATCAAAATATATGATGAGGATTCTTCTAGTACTAGAGTGAAAATGAATATATTGGTCTTGATTTCAATTATAATTCAATATACATAGCACGTCTCACATTAAATATACTTGATGAAGAGATCACACATAATGATAATAAAAGAAACATATTGAAACAAACATCCACTAAACACTAATGACATAAAAGGTAAGTCACAATATATATAAGTTGGTTATTTCAAAGTATACATCACAATTAGCACATTTATAGACTAATATTTATAGAGAGACACTTCATAGTCATACATCATCATCATCTATGCAACATGGAATCATAGAGGATAGTCACATGGGGGCATTGATTTGTGTGACACATCTTGTGCTCCCATAGGTATAGACTCTTATTAGGATAAAAGAACAAGTGGGGACCTCATCTCAACTACATTCTTCATTCACATTGATAGCACATATGTAAGTTTATTAAAGTTACTTACATTCTTTGTTGGTTTTTGTATTTATATTTCATGCTTTATCTTTCAAATTAAATTTAATAATATTTTTTTATTAAAATATTCTCTCAATTTGTGTCCACTCCTATGTAGTACACATAAATTGAGGGGGCATATTATTGCTAATTTTATATTTCACTTCATGTATAGTTTTGAATGGTTGCAAGCACATCCTTGATATTTTGAGCCACATTAGCAGTTTGTTCCTTCTTCTGTGGAGTTTTATTAGTATTCATTGTTGCGAGTCCTTCCAAATTTAGCATAGGATGAGGCTTATTGATGATTTTTGCATCTACAATGTCGTCATTCATCACATTTTTGTTTTGTGACCAAAATTTGTTCTCATTGGTTTCGAACTAGAAGAATAATTATTAGTCTCCTTAAAAAAATTCACAAGCCCTTTTGCGATGAATGATTTCTTGATGGATAATCCCTTTTGTATCACATCATCAAATATGTTAGAGCAATGGATTCATAAGTGTAATAACACCTCCTTATTGAGGTTCTCCACAAAGATCTGGACCAGTTGCTTCTTTGGTATATGATAGGCACACTGGTTGGCTAAGATTCACCATCTTTGTAAAAATGATGTGAAGGTTTTTCCATCTTTATGTTTTTCTTCGTACAAATGGGTAATGTTGACATTAGTTGATATGTTGTATGAAAATTGTGCGATGAATTTTTCCATAAGTTCACTCCAATTTTGTATACCTAAAGGTAAGTGTGCAAACCATTCAAGGGCTTGTCCTCCCAGACTTTGTGGAAAAAGTCTCATGAGATATGTATGCTCATGTGCCACATATAAGGATGTAGTGTGGAACTCTCGTATGTGTTCAACCGGGTCACCCTTTCCCTTGTATTTATCAAATTTTGGAACAATAAAGTTAGCAGGAAAGGGAGGCATGTGAATGCTCCTATCAAAGGGGTAAGGACCTAGGTCCTCCACTAAGTATGATTTTCGACTCCCAATTACATGCATATTAGTCATTTGATTTTACAATGTTTGTAACTGCTGAGCTATTAGGTCCATGGGAGATGGTACCATTGGGACCGAGGTGGGTGTGATGTATTGTGAGGAACCTTACAAGGGGTTCCTGTTGTGCAGTTTTTGCACACACACCCCGCTGAAAGTAGGAACCCTCTTTTTCTTTCACTTTTGTGTTTTGGCCCTTTTATTTTGAGGATTTTCATTTCCTTGGCATGAGCTTAAAATGTTTATCTTGCTTGCCTAAGTGATTCCCCTAAGTTGCATATTGAAAATCTAAGTTCTGAGCAAAAGTTTGGGTTTTTGCTCTATTTTGGGATTTTCTGCCCCGTCCGAATTTTCCCAAATTTCATTCAAACTCCGACGAAAGGGTTTCAGTGCTTTAGTTCGGAGAATTTGGTTCTTCGCAGAATTCCGCCTAAGCCGAATTTTTCAAAATTTTGTCTTGTCATCGGGTTTCCGAATTTAATTGATTTTTGGGGATTTTCTTGCCATTACGCTTTATCATTTGTGTTCTCTTGAGTTGAGGTATTCAATCTTGTGGTGCTTGGTTGGGTTTGGTGTTCTAAACCTCTGAATTGTTGGATTTGGTGGTGATTTCCTGGGCATTATCATTGTTATTCATTGTTGAGCGCCAATAAACTGACATTTGTTATTTCTGAGATCAATTTCCACTTCATCAAATGGTATGTACATGTTGCCTTGCTTTTGATTAATGAATGTAAGTAGTGCTTTAGCATTATAGATTTGCTTGGAGTTCAAATTCTTGTATGTTTGGGCATTTTGTGGCTTGGGTTGCATGATATTGTCTAATTTATGGTTTCCCAAGTAAGTTTTGAGTTCATTCTTTCATTCGCATCTAGAGATAGCTTGCTTGTGGGTCATAAACAACCTTTGGGAGAACCCAGCAGTTGAGTTATTTGAGTCCAAGCTTACTTTGTGCATTAATGGTCAAAATTTAGGGTTTCATGCCTAGGGTATCACCATTTCATCTTAATTTGCTTTCAAGTGAGCCTGGAATTCAAGGAAGATCTATAGGAGGTTCAAGTTAAACTAGTTCCATACCCAAGGTCCTCAAATTTGTGATCATTCAATCAATTTGAGTGAATGAGGTCTTGAGAAAACGATGGTATTTCGCGTTTCAAGATCTTCACAGAATTCCCTGACTTTCCGTTTTCTCCTGATTTTCTTGAAATTCGCATTTTTCCAGAGTTTCATCTTCCCCGCGGATTTCTGTTTCATCCAAATTTTCCCGAAGGTCCTTTGTTCCTTCATTTTTCTAAAATCTGCAGACTATCGCTTCATTTGGGAAAATCCGTCTTGTGCAGATTTCCCTGCAATTTGGTGGAAAATGAAGGATTATGAGATGGCATGACTTGTTAACGAATGACTATGCATTTTATGATTAATTTGAGCTATTTTGAGATCTCTCATGTTGTTTCTTGGTTGATAATGATTGGATTAAGTTACTAATAGGTGTTTTCATGTTTATTCTGCTGGAATCTATCTAGCTTGGATTTTGCGGGTGGACCTGAAACCTAAACTCTGATATGATCATTTTTTATGAGATTTAATGGCACCTTTCTTATCTTGGGATTCATTTTAAGGATGAATATGTTGTTTATGACTAATTTACTTGGGTTTGTGTGATCTTTACTGTGGTTTCCTTTGTTAAGTGTAGCCTGAGTCTAGCATGGCAGTGGCTAGAGGGGAAAAGGATTCTGAGGAAGATATATAAGCAGAGCAAGAAAATTGAGGATTCCTTGACTGATATTCATGGTAGGTGCATCTCTTTCTTGAGGTGATGGTTGGAAGAAGAAAAAAATAGTTAGGGAAGTTGAAGAAATGGTGGCGAGATGTGTACTTTCTAGTCGATGAAGATCTGGTTGCTGAACACCAGTTAGCTGATGTGGCTACTTACATTGCAATTGTGGATAAATATCAGGCCCTTTGGATTGATTGGGAAAGGGTCATCAAGGAGGTTCTAGAGATGAAATTAAATTTATGCAAAGGAGGATTCAAAGTATCGGTTAGTCCACTATTGGCCGACTTGGAGAAGGAATTCTTGATAGTACAGGGTAAGGAGAGGCGCGCTAGGGATAAAGACGGAAGTAGTTAATACAATGTTGCATCGGAATTTGTGCTTCCATGTTATTTTCCTTCTCCTTCACATGCATTGGTTCGAATTATATTGGAGATCCCAAGCCGACTTGGATGGAGTTCATGCATTTAATGCAATTTTATCTCATTTTGAATTCTCCTTGGGTTGACTTGTTTGTGGCTATTTTATTATTGTAAACCCCAACTAGGCCGACATGCTTTGGGGGTTTTCTATAAATTTGGCATTCTACCTCATTTGTGACGGATAGACAAATAAAAAAAAAAGATAGATAGTTTTGATACAAGAGCGAATTAGGCAGTAGAGCAGAGGTAGAAGTTAGTTCATTATGAGCAAGTGTTGTAACACAGAATATTGGAATTGTTGTTGTTATTTGGTGATTCAATACAATTGAAGACATTGTGATTTTTTGGTGATCTCTTTTGTGTTGACTTATCTTGCATGGTTCTTATGATTCTATCTTTTGAAATTGCTCGAGGTTATTAGATGTATGTTAGATTTAGATTTAGATATGATTCAATGGTGTTAATGGTTTGATGCTTGAAGTGTTTGCAGCGATCCCTAGTCCATACTTTTTCCAGCTAGCTAATTGTTAGTTGCTTTGCAAAGTTATCCTGGACATTATATTCATTGTGCTTCGTTCAATTGTGAAGGTTTATTCATTTCAATTGCAATAGGGTTGTTTTGGATGAATGCTCATGATCTAAAAATATTTAATACCTTAGAAGATTGCACTGTTTCTGTAAGATTGCAGATTTATCTGGGTTAAGTAGGAATTAGTTTATGAGGGATTGGTCCATTCCAAGTATTTCATCATTTGCATTGTTAATCTTAGGAGTAGTTAAATTTAGTAATCTCTTTGAAACCCTAATATTTTGTTACTTCTTTATTACCTCAGTTAGATTTAGGATTGAAGTATCATCATATTGCTAGATCTGATAATTTAAAGATTTAGTATTTGCTTGTAGTAAGGTCCCTTTGTGATTACCAGCATTTTCACATTTATCATTGAGTTGTTTATGCATTGTTAAGAACTGACATTAGAGATCTTGGGGTTATCTCTTGAGGCTTGTTGATAGAGATTTACCTTTCAAGAGAGATAGGATATTATATTCTGTTTTGTTGTTGCTATGCAGAAAACATCATCAACAGTTCCCAAATGGGTTTGTGTTGTGTTGTGGACTAAATCCATGCATATTTTTATGTTGACGCATGGGTGGAATGTGATGGTGATATTGTGAGGTGTATGTGGGATTTTGGGTAAATGATGATGGTGGTGTAGGAATGTTAACACCAGTTGTGAATGATGTACCATGATTATTTGGTCCTTGTTTGGGTTTGAGTAAACCCAGTTGTGCATGCAAAACCATGATAGTTTGGTTGGTGTGAAGGGGTTTGAGAAAACCCAAATGTGGAGTGTGAACTAGGATTGTTTGGTTGTGGTGGAGGTGGGGATTGATTAAACCCAAATGTATACATTGAACTGTGATAGTTTGGTTGCGACAGAGGTGATGGTTGATTAAACCTGAATGTAAATGACAAACTCAGATTGTTGGGTTGTTGTGGAGGTAGGGGTTGAAAAAACCTAAATATACATTGCAAACCCATATTGTTACGTTGTTGTTGGGGTGGAGTGATGTTGGGACATGCTTCAAAGAAGGATTGAGTCCTTGTCATAGGTGTATTTACTTTTTGTGAAGGGGATGTGGTACCCACTTGTGGTCCTAGATACAAAGGGTTAGTCTTTTGTATCTTAATTGATGTAGTTGCATGGGATGAAGTTTGGGTTGGAACCATGATGTGAGTTGGTGTTGCAGTTGTAGATGTAGAGGCAAATGCATTTGCTATGAGTTTGGTGGATGGAGGTGTTGGTGTAGCATTCATTGTTGGTGTGTAGTGAAACATTTGGGCAAGCAACATGCATGTGTTCAACTATGGTGTGGGTTGTGATGTAGTAAGTGTAAGTGATGGTGGAGGTCTATTCATGGCACAAAATCCTAGTATCATTGTGCTAGGACTCTCCCCTATGATGGAGTTTATGCCAAAATCAAATGGTAGCTTAGCTCCATGTTCTGCTAATTGCATAAAATATCTATTGGGGTCTGCTAACACAATTTCATCAATAATTCTCAAGATCCTTGGATATTGAGATGCATTTATTATTTCCTCAGGCGTGATCATTTGGTTAACCTCTTTTAATGTGTAATCCTCAAAAGGGGGAAGAGTCTAATTTTGGGAGTTTGTGTGACTACTAGGTTTTTTTCCAAATTTCATATCACTAGTTGGGTTGTAGATCGGATGAGAAGATGAGTCCATCTCTCTTCTTCTTTTAGTTTGCAATCGTGTGACAACCATAAAGTGATGGTGTTTGAACTTTGTCTTTTTCTAGATTTTGCATCTTTTTTTGGTTTTTTGTTGAAGTTTTAGAATGAATGCAACTAAGATGAGTCTAATTTATGTTTTTTATGTTTTATGATTTTGATAAATTTTTTGAAGGTAAATGACTTAAAATGAAAACTATGTTTTTATGACTTTTTGATGATGTTTTTAAGTGCAAGAGACCTTTGTTACCTTGAATTTTGGACCCTAAAAGATGATAACTTTGACAAGTTTTTTAGTTTTGGGAATAGTGTACAACCATGTGTAAAATCCTAAACCTCTAAGTGATGGTGATGGTTTGATAAAAAGTGATTCCACAACTAGACTAATGAATTAGGTCTCAAGTTTTGATGAAAATATTTCTAAAAAAAGTGAATTTACAATTAGACTAAAGAATTGAAATCCAAATTTTTATCGATGGGGTAGATTTTTGAATGACAAGGTTTTGAGATTCTCTAAATGACAACTCTAAACTTTGACCTCTAAACTCATTTTTGGTATTCATTTTTCAATATTTTCAAGACAAGATAGTTTAGGGAATCTATGATAATGGAACTAAAAGGATGATGTTTTAACCTAAGAAAGATGGAAATGTTGAATATGTAGTGAAAATTGATTGTTGCAAATTGTGGAGCTCTGTGTAAAGATCTGGTTTTAATACAACCTTTAAATTTAACTCTGTTTTTCCTATCAAAAAAATATGGCATACAAAGACACATATGTGGTGCATAGGATTGCAACTACGGTACAGTTAGTCATAGTTGCATTGCAGAACTATGCAAATGTGTTACACACAATTGTGGTTCATTTTTTTCACTAAGGCAAGAATTTTGACTAATAGAGATGTGATGTTTCACCAGATGATTGTGTCACAGTCGACAATGAATGCATCACACTATTTTTGTGGTGCAGATACATAGTTGTGGTGCACATGGTGATAGATGTGATGTAGAAGTTTAGGCAAACAAATGAGCTCTAGGAACTCTAATATTTTTTTATTTTTTGATTTTTAGTTGTAATCTAGTGAAGAAAACACAAAAAATAGACATTGGATAAGTGATTAGTTAATTTTAACAAATTGTTTTGTTTCCAATGATAAGAAAATTTACACTTTGGTCAAAATAAGAATCAAACATGTACAACCTAATATAGTGGTAGAACAGGTGTGTAACTATAGATGGTACCACCTCCCATTTAAGGGGTAAATACTTAGAAAGATTAGGTATTTAAATAATTGGGTCAATTGTAAAAACACCTTCTCTATACAAAGAAAAATAATAGACTTCCAATGAGACAAGGTCGTTGATAAATGCCATGGGCACACCTTCATTCACTTATTGAGAGGCTATTACTAGCAACTCAACAAGATTTATCTTGACCTAGGAAAGTACATGGAGAGTAGCTTTAGGGTATGGTCTATATCTCTTGCACTAATTTATTAGTTATGTTCAAAGGACTTTAAAAACTTCTAATCAAAAGTTTTTTACTGGGTAGAATATTGGTGAACATCATCTACATCTCAGACATCACATCGAGAAACCCACACAAGTTTGGAGTGATACATGCACAGATGGACCTACAACTTTCACTCACAACCAATTTATATAGCGTGCCCAAAAATGCTACTTGAGTTCTCCATTAGGATGTGTCTCAAGACAAGCCTCTTACTTCAAATAAAATGGTGAAGGTTAATATTGCTATTTTTGGTCACCCAGGATCGCACAAGTGCACAAGGGGAGTGGATACTATGAACAATACACCTTTGTGTGCAACTGTACAAGAGACAGTGATCAAATGGTTCTTTTTAATTACTCCAAAATGAAGTGTTCAATTTGTCTATTAATTTTAACCCAAATGAAATATGACATGTTCAAACACATTGTCCTTTTTAAACCCAAGATAACAAAATGACTGTTGTGTTGTCCTTTTTAAGAGCACCAGAAATCAAATGTGGGAGATTGTGTTGTTCTTTTTAAACACAAAAATTGAAATGTACACAAACCATGTCCATCTTAAGCACCAAGATTGAAATGTGTAACAACCATGTCCTTTTTAAGCACCAAAATTAAAGTGTGTAAACAAGACCATGTCAATTTTAATCAATAAAATTGAAGTGTGTAAACAAACCATGTCAATTTTGAGCACCAAAATTAAAATATGTGAGATGCGATGAAAAATGCCACAAGCTGGAAGAAGAGGATAAATGAAAATATTACTCTACTAATAAAAATTAGAAAATAGTACTGTATTCATCATTAATTTACCTTTCTATTTTTACCAGTCACTTCTGATGCAGAATGGCTCAGATGCATCACACATAAATGTGATTGTGTTGTAGGAAACCAAAGATGCAGTGTTCAAGAAAGTGACTGCGACATTTTGTTCATCAATTGCATTTTATGAAGGCACAGATACGACGGACTATCAAAAACTTGTAAAATAAACAAAAAAACAACGTGACGGGTACAACATAACAAACTATGCATGCATCACTAATATTGGTGATTGTGTTGATCGATCAGGTGATTGTGGTTCAAGGCCCCATGCTTGTGTAGCATTTTTCCATAATTATGTCGTTGTTTTTCGTGATTGTGTCACTGTTCCTGTAGCTTCACAAAAACTTAGATCCGTGCAGAATTAGTTAAAAAATGTGATTTTCACTTTGGGTTCACCAAATTGTAAACTGAAAATTCAACCCAAGGTCATGGAATTAATTGGAAACGAAGCACACAACCACTATATGCAATCCTAATTGCTCAACAAGATCTATTCTATTCAATAGAAATCATCCAATAATAAGTAAAACTAGATTTCAAGCAAATTACATCTTCACCTTCATCATATTGCCATGAATGACTTCCATTGTTCCTTATTTGTAAGCTTTTCTCTTAGTTATGGGTATGCTACTCTGTCACTATGAAGCTTCAAGTATATTTGAGGATTACAATGATGCAAAATGCAAAAGTTTAAGAGTTCATGTTTAGTCATCAACATGCAATGAAGGATTAATTTTATAGTAAAGCTTGTTTCAGATGAACGATTTGGATTTGAAGATGAAAGATCAGGATCAATGGTTGAGGTCTGGTGAGAGGAAATAGATTGGAGAGTTAACTAGCCTAATCAATTCAATCAAGGGAATTGATTGGATAATCAGTGGAAATTGATTGATCAATCTGTGGGATTGATTGATTAATTAGTGGGATTGAATAATCCATGGAATTGATTTGTTAGTCAACAGGTTTGATTGAATAATCAATGGGTGTGATTGATCACTCAACATAATTGATTGAATAATCAATGGATTTGATTGACCAATCAAGGTGTGTGAGGATAATTAATTAGTCTTTAGAGGAACGTGCAAATAAAAATTGAATTAATAAACAAAAGTTTATTTATTAATGGATCATGTTGAGTGAATATTGGAGAATTAAATAATTAATTTAATTATTTAATCTAGAAGTAGGAAAGTAATTTCAATTAAATAATTTTTAATAATTATTTAATATGAGAAGGGTTTTTTATGTTAATTAAATAATTGTGATAACTACTTAATTAAAATAGAAGAATAAGTTAAGTTAGCGACATAATTGAATAAATAAGGTTTATTTAATTAATCACAAAGAATAATGTTTAATTAGGACATTATTAAATAAATGGGATTTATTTAATTAGTCAAAGAGAATAATGATAATCAGGTCATTATTAAATAAATATGATTTATTTAATTAGTTAGAAATGATGAATTTGAATGAATTAATTAAAGAATGTAAAATCACTTAATTGATAGTAGAATATGAAAATTGATAATAATTAAATAATAAGGTATTATTTAATCATTTAGGGAAGAAAAGTGAAAATTAGTAAAAAGGTGTTGTTCGTGGGTTAGGATAATTTAAGGTATCTACAATAACAAAGCAATGGAAAGATGCAAGGAGGCATAACGCAACTGAAATGTATTACCTATAGCTAGAGAAATGCTAAAACATGGAGAAAACTCCAACACTTGTATGAGTAAAGCTCCTCATGTGATTGTCTTTTAGTCACTTACAAGTGATAGAAGGTATTAAAGGGTGTATTCAAAGATCAAGCATGATCTCCAATTCCTAACGCTTGTAATCAATCCCAATAACTTAAAACATTTGGTCTTTCACAATGCAATTCAGAAAAATGAACTCAAGAAGTCTTGCAATAATTTTTCCAACTTCTCTATGCTTGAAACAAGATTCCATTAGTTTCTCATGAAGCCTATGGCTCTCCTTTAACCTCCCACACATCAAGAATAAAATATTATCCCTATTAGTGTGAATAAGGTGTTTTACCTAATTGGTTCATCTAGTAGGTCATATTCACATGTTAAGTTTATGAAGGTCTTAGGAATCTTTCTAGAAGTCTTAGTTGTCATAAGATCTTATCTTATGTCATTTACTTCTTGTGTCTTAGGTCATTTAATATTAGTTGTCTTATGTCATAAGATTAAGACATTTTTCATGATTTTGTCTAATCCTATCTCTAACCTTCCCTATATAAGCAAGGCCTCTTGTACATTTGTATTATAGGGGATCGATCCATTATTGATCAAGTTGTATCACTGTTGCATCCATAATCAAGCAAGATATTCTCTTTTCATACTCTCATGTAAAAGGTTTTTTTTGTAGGTGATCCTAGACTATGGGAGCTCGCTATCAAATCCTTGGAGTTCACTATCAACTCCTACAATCCCCATCAAAAGAGGATTTGAATTACTTAAGCAGTTCATGTTCCATATGTTGTTTGCATAATGATGAGTTCTTTAATTCTAACAATAATATTTTTTCTTTTTTTTTAATTATTGTCATGACATGGCTTAAATAGTGGGGTGAACATGTGATCACTACCTATACAAAGAGAAAAACTTAACAAAGCTTAGATTTCTAGGTGGATTTGAGGAATGTGACTTTGTTTCAAAGATTCTTGGAGATGTCCCATATCATCCTAGATGATATATATATATATATATATATATATATATATATATATATATATATAATTATAATTATAATCCAAAGACTAATAATGGCAACCAAGACCCTAATAATCCTCCAACTTGACCCTTTGTTTTAGATCACCAATTCTTGCACATAAATACACCATTTAGACTAAGTTATTGCATTAGGGATAAAAGATAAAAATGGGCCCAAAAGAAATGGGGATAAGTGTTAAATATTCACTTTTGGTCCCTAGAGTTTTATTCTCTATAATAATCTACTCTACTCATGTATTTATGTTCAAAAAATTAAAGAATTCCACTATTTTTTATTTTTTTTCTAATTTAAATCTCATCAACTAAAAATTACAAATTAATAGTACTTATTAGTAGGTCTAGAAATTATGGTTGATGACATGCTTTATTTAATTTTGGTTGTATTTAATAGCTTAAATTGAAGAGAGGTAGATATATACAAACAATACATTTTAAAAACATTTGTTTTAATATTCATCATAAATATTTATTGCAGGCAACATCATTGTTGCAATTTTAAACAATAAATATAATTTTAATTTTTCACATTTTAAAGAGTTTAAGATTTGTACTCTCATCACATTTATTAAATGAATACCATATATTATTTTAATTCTCTATTTTTTTACGTTCCTTTTATTCAAATATTCATGTATATTGATTCTTGATTTTCATTTAATTTCATTTTAGAAGTGTTGAAGAGACTTTGAAGGTTTTATGTGCTTGTTTGATGTTTGAAATATATAAAGATGTGACCATACAAAGACCCCCTTTGCTTAGTATAGACAAATATAGATAATTATTTTTTTCAAGTTAGCTATTATTGATCTTACACAATTTCTATGTATAAGTTAGAAAATTAAAAGTCATTCTATTTATTTTGATTGATTTCTATTTATAAAATAAAATGGAAAATAATAGCCATGAAAATGTGTACCTGTCCATTCTTTTTAAAGATTCCTTTTTCTTTAAATTTATATAAAATTATTTAGAAAACACTTCAACTTGCAATATTAAACTTCTATTTTGATTGACTTCTAAATCTTTCCAAATTTTCTTAAAAAGGATATACGGAATATTCACTAAGAAGACATTGCTTTTCTTGGAAATGACTTAGAAAATTGGTCATTATTGAGTTAAAATGTTTATAAAAAAGCCAAGTGATTTGGACGTGTATTTTGAAAGTCATAGAGAGGAGTGTAATGTAAGGTATATGTGGTAATATAAATTTAAAAATATTTATATTTAAATGTTTAAAAAATAATGATTTAAATATTGTAAATAATTAAAAATCTAAATTAAAGATTTAACAATATTAAATTTTATTCTTTAACATTTTAATTTAAATATTGTAAATATATTGCTAATTAAAAATCTAAATTATAGATTTTAAAATATTAAATTTTAATAGAATTAAAAAATTATTTTATACATTCCACATCTAATATCGTTCTTCTATTTTGTATTACCTTTAGGGAAACGATTGGAACCGTCGAATAAAACTATCCTTAAAATCCTCAAGAAGACCGTTAATGACGTCGGTTGTGATTGGCACCTCCAATTGAATCCGACTTTGTGGGCCTATCGAACAAGCATCCATACACCCACTGGTGCTACCCCTTTTGCCTTAGTATACAAAAGCGAAGCTATGTTGCCTATAGAGGTCGAAATTCCTTCCTTAAGGGTATCCTCACAGAATCTTGTCAACAATGAAGAATATCAAGTATCCAAACTCCATGAGCTTGAGTTGTTATATGAAAGACATTTGAGTGCTCTAAACCATCTCCTACTATATCAAAATCATCTCAAGTGCAATTACAATAAAAGAATCAAGAATAGAAGCTTCCAAGTGGGCGACTTAGTCCTAAAGGAAAATCAAAAGATTTAGCTAAATCAAGAGGGCAAAGTAAAATTTGAAGCGAATTGGTTGGGACCCTTTGTGATCATTGCAAATTATGGCTTGGGTGTATATCAGTTGGAAAATATCGACCAAAATGAATACTACATAGTGGAGTCTAGAAATAATTTGCACAAAATATATCATTCGAAACTTGAGAGGAGGGTAATGCAAAACTTTTATAGATCTTTAACAGTTTCAAAAACTTAAATATAAATAAACATAAATATCATGCATACCACAACACAGTGATTTACGTGGGGAAAACCCTTTCGGGAGAAAAACCCCACACTCCAAAAGTCACCCAATATATTATTTAGAAATCACAAAGATTACAAGATACTTGCAAAGCAAGCTTCTCATAGGAGTATCATTAACCAGAGATCCAGAGGCAACATGATCACTATCAGACTCTTAGAATACATTGCAATACACATTCGTAATACAACACCCTCATAAAATAGGTCGCCTTCTAAGGCAAGTCAAGTCACCAAAATATTGATTGTCATGCATACCACAACACAGTGATTTACGTGGGGAAAACCCTTTCGGGAGAAAAACCCCACACTCCAAAAGTCGCCCAATATATTATTTAGAAATCACAAAGATTACAAGATACTTGCAAAGCAAGCTTCTCATAGGAGTATCATTAACCAGAGATCCAGAGGCAACACGATCACTATCAGACTCTTAGAATACATTGCAATACACATTTGTAATACAACACCCTCATAAAATAGGTCGCCTTCTAAGGCAAGTCAAGTCACCAAAATATTGACTGTCATGCATACCACAACATAGTGATTTACGTGGGGAAAACCCTTTCGAGAGAAAAACCCCACACTCCAAAAGTCGCCCAATATATTATTTAGAAATCACAAAGATTACAAGATACTTGCAAAGCAAGCTTCTCATAGGAGTATCATTAACCAGAGATCCAGAGGCAACACGATCACTATCAGACTCTTAGAATACATTGCAATACACATTTGTAATACAACACCCTCATAAAATAGGTTGCCTTCTAAGGCAAGTCAAGCCACCAAAATATTGACTGTCATATCTGAGACCTAATCACAAATGGTCTTGATTTACAATAATAAAATATACATAAAATACCCCCTGCACCCCCCCACACTGACATATCAAAATACCTTATGTATTTGCAAGGTTGAGACACATTTTACCAACACAAACCATTCAAGGCATTTTCCTCCAAGACTCCATGGAGAAATTCTAATGAGATATGTATGCTCATGTGCCACGTCTAAGGATGCAGTGTGGAACTCACATATGTGTTCAACGGGGTCACCCTTTCCCTTGTATTTATCAAATTTTGGAATAATAAAGTTTGTGGGAAAGGGAGGCATGTGAATGCTCCTATCAAAGGGGTAAGGACATAGGTTCTCCATCGAGTATTATTTTTGACTCCCAGTTACAAGCATGTTAGTCATCTAATTTTGTAATGTTTGTAATTGTTGAGCTATTAGGTCCATGGGAGATGGTGCCGCTGGGACTGTGGTGGTTGCGATGTATTGTGAGGAACCTTGCGAGGGGTTTTTGAATGGTTTTGTGTTGTGTTGTGGACTAAATCCATGCATATTGTGATGTTGATGCATGGGTGGAATGTGATGGTGATATTGTGAGGTGTATGTGGGATTTTGGGTAAATGATGGTGGTGGTGGAGGAATGTTAACACCAGCTATGAATGATGTACCATGATTGTTTGGTCCTTGTGAAGGGGTTTGAGTAAACCTAGTTGTGTATGCAGAACCATGATAGTTTGGTTGTTGTGAAGGGGTTTGAGAAAACCCAAATGTGGAGTGCGAACTAGGATTGTTTGGTTTCGGTGGAGATGGGGGTTGATTAAACCCAAATGTATACACTGAACCATGATAGTTTGGTTGCAACAGAGGTGACAGTTGATTAAACTCGAATGCAAATGACGAACCTAGATTGTTGGGTTCTTATGGAGGTAGGGGTTGAGAAAACCCAAATATAGATTGTGAACCCAAATTGTACATTGAACCATGATAGTTTGGTTGCAACGGAGGTGACGGTTGATTAAAGTTGAATGTAGATGACAAACTTAGATTTTTGGGTTCCTATGGAGGTAGGGGTTGAAAAAACCCAAATATAGATTATGAACCCAAATTGTTAGGTTGTTGTTGGGGTGGAGTGATTTTGGGACCTATTTCAAAGAAGGATCAAGTCCTTGTCAGAGGTGTATTTGCATTTTGTGAAGTGGATGTGGTACCAACTTGTGGTCCTAGATACAAAGGGTTAGTCTTTTGTATCTTACTTGGTGTAGTTGCATGGGATGAAGTTTGGGTTGTATTCCTGGTGTGAGTTGGTGTTGCAGTTGTAGATGTAGAGGCAAATGGATTTGCCATGGGTTTAGTGGAAGGAAGTGTTGGTGTAGCATTTACATTTGGTGTGTAGTGAGACGTTTGGGAAGACAACGTGCCTATGTTCAAATGTGGTGTGGGTTGTGATGTAGTAGGTGTAAGTGATGGCAGAGGTCTATTCGTGTCACCAAATCCTAGTGTC
This sequence comes from Sequoia sempervirens, assembly GCA_007258455.2. Lineage (NCBI taxonomy): Eukaryota > Viridiplantae > Streptophyta > Pinopsida > Cupressales > Cupressaceae > Sequoia > Sequoia sempervirens. The sequence goes on along the minus strand of VDFB02026358.1, from coordinate 60,156 downwards.
ACAGTGTTAGGATTCTCCCCTATGATAGAGTTTATGTTAAAATTAGACGGTATCTTAACTCCATGTTGTGCTTATTGCATAAAATATATGTCGAGGTTTGCTAACACAATTTCATCAATAATTCTCAAGATCCTTGGATCTTGAGATGCATTTTTTATTTCCTTGGGTGTGAGCCTTTGGTTGACCTCTTTTAATGTGTAATCCTCAAAAGGGGGAAATGTCCGATTTTGGGAATTTCTGTGACTACTAGGTTTTTTTCCAAAGTTCATATCACTAGTTGGGTTGTACATCAAATGAGAAGATGAGTCCATCTCTTTTCTTCTTTTAGTTTGTGATTGTGTGACAACCATAAAAGTGATGGTGTTTGGACTTTATCTTTTTCTAGATTTTGTATCTTTTTTTTGGTTTCTTCGTGAAGTTTTGGTATGAATGTAACTAAGATGCGTCTACTTTATGCTTTTGATATTTTCTAATTTTGATAAAAAATTTGAAGGTAAATGACTTAAAATGAAAACTATGTTTTTTGTGATTTTTTGATGATATTTTGCTAAGTGCAAGAGACCTTTGTTACCTTGACTTTTGGATCCTAAAAGATGATAACTTTGACGAGCTTTTCAGTTTTGGGAAGCATAACCATGCATAAAATCCTAAACCTCCAAGTGATGGTGATGTTTAATAAAAAGTGATTCCACAACTAGACTATTGAGTTAGGTTTCAAGTTTTGATTAAAAGGTTTATAAAAAAAGTGAATTTAAAATTAGACTAATGAATTGCAATCCAACTTTTTGTCAATGGGGTAGATTTGTGAATGACGAGGTTTTGAGATTCTTCAAATGGAAACTCTAGACTTTGACCTCTAAACTTGTTTTTGGTATTTAGTTTTCAAGGTTTTCAAGATAAGATGGTTTAAGGACTCTATGATAATGATGCTAAGAGGATGATGTTTTAACATAAGAAAGTTGGAAATGTTGAATATGTAGTGAAAATTAACTATTTCAAATTGTGGAACTCTTTGTAAAGATTGGGGTTTAATGCAACCTTTGCATTTAACTTTATTTTTTCTTTCAGACAAATGCAGCATACAAAGCCACAGATGAAATGCATAGGATTGCGACTATGGTGCAGTCGGTAATAGTTACATTACAAAACTATGCAAATGTGTTACACATAGTTGTAGTTCAGTTTTGTTTCACTAAGGAAATATTTTTGACTAGCAGAGATGTGGTGTTTCACTAGATGATTGTATTGCAGTCGACAATAGATGCATCACACTATTTTTGCAGTGCAGAGACACAGTTGTGGTGCACATGCTGATAGATAAGGCGTAGAAGTTTAGGAAAACAAATGACCTCTAAGAACCCTAATTTTTTTTAATTTTTTGATTTTTAGATGTAATCTAGTGAAGAAAACACAAAATACAAACATTGGATAAGTGATTAGTTATTTTAACAAAATAGATTATTTCCAATGATAAGAACATTTACACTTTGGTCAAAACAAGAATCAAACATGTACAACCTAATGTAGTGGTAGAATGGGTGTGTAACTATAGATGGGCCCACCTCCCATTTAAGGGGAAAATACATAGAAATATTAGGTATTTGAACAATTGGGTCAATTCTAAAAACACCTTCTCTATACAAAGGTGGATAATAGACTTCCAGTGACACAGGGTCGTCAACAAATGCCATGGGCACACCTTCGTTTGATTATCGAGAGGCTATTACTAGCAACTCAACAAGATTTATCTCGACCTAGGAAAGTACATGGTGAGTAACTTAAGGGTAGAGTTTGTATCCCTTGCACCACTTTATTAGTTATGTTTGAAGGACTTTAAAGGATTCTAAAATAAAAGGTTTTTAATGGGTAGAATATTGGTGAACATCATCGACCTCTCGTACATCGCATTGGGAAACCCATGCAAGTCTGGAGCACTACATGCATGGATGGACATACAACTTTCATTCACAACCAATTTATATAGCACGCCCAAAAAATTTCGCTTGAGGTTGAACCCTTGAGTTCTCCATTAGGATGTGTCTCAAGGTAGGCCTCCTACTTCAAATAAAATGGTGAAGGTTAATATTGTTATTTCTCGTTACCCAAGATCGCACAAGTGCACAAGGGGAGAGGATACTATGAACAATACACCTTCGTGTGCAAGCGCATAAGAGATAGTAATCAAATGGTTCTTTTTAATTACACCAAAATGAAGTGTTCAATTTTTTTGTTAATTTTAACCCAAATTAAAGATGGTATGTTCAAACACACTGTCCTTTTTAAACCTAAGATAGAAAAAAGAGAGTTGTGTTGTCCTTTTTAAGAGCACCAAAAATCAAATGTGGGAGATTACATTATTCTTTTTAAATACTAAAATTGAAATGTGCACAAACCATGTCCATTTTAAGCACCAAGATTGAAATGTGTAACAACCATGGCCTTTTTAAGCACCAAAATTGAAGTGTGTACCAATTTTAAGCACCAAAATTTAAGTGTGTGAAAACCATGTCAATTTTAAGCCCTAAAATTTAAGTGTGTAAAAACCATGTCAATTTTAAGCACCAAAAAATATGTGAGATAATTCGAAAATGTCACAACCTGGAAGAAGAGGATCAATAACACAAAAACATTACTCTACTAATTAAAATCAGAAAATAGTATTGTATTCATCATTAATTTACCTTTCTATATTTACTAGTCACTTGCAATGTAGAATGGCTCAAATGTGTCGCACAGAAAAGTGATTGCGTTGTAGGAAACCACAGATTGCATGACATTTGGGAAAGAGACTGCAACATTCTATTCGTCGATTGCAGTTTTACGAAGGCATGAATGCGACAAAATGTCAAAAACTTGTAAAATAAATAGAAAAGCAAAGTGATGGGTACGACACAACAAACTACGTATGTGTCAATGAGATTGGAGATTGCAATGATTGACCAAGCAATTGCAGTTCAGGGCCCCACGATTACGTAGCAGTTTTCCACGATTGTGTCATTGTTTGTTGTGATTGCGTCACTATTCCTGTAGCTTCACAAAAACTTAGATCCATACAAAATTAGTTAAAAACATGATTTTCACATCAGGTTCACCAAATTATAAATTGGAAATTTGACACAAGGTCATGGAGTTAATAGGAAACGAAGCACATAACCACTATATGCAATCCTAATTACTCAACAAGATCCAATCTATTTAATAAAAAAACATGCAATAATAAGTAAAACCAAATTTCAAGCAATTGATATCTTCACCTTCATCGTATTGCCATGAATGACTTCCATTGTTCCTTCTTTGTAAGCTTTTCTCTCAATTATGGGTATGCTACTCTATCGCTATGAAGCTTCAAGTATATTTGAGGATTACAATGATACAACACACCAAAGTTTAAGAGGTTGTGGTTATCCATCAGTGTGCAATGAAGGATTCCTTTTATAGAAAGGCTTGTTTTAGATGAACAATTTGGATTTGAAGATGAAAGATCAAGATCAATGGTTGAGGTCCGTTGAGAGGAAATATATTGGAGGGTTAACTGGCCTGACCAATTCAATCAAGGGAATTGATTAGATAGTCAGTGAAAATCGATTGATCAATCTGTGGGATTGATTGATTAATTAGTGGGATTGAATAATCCAAGGAATTAATTTGTTAGTCAATAGGTTTGGGTGTGATTGATTAGTCAACATAATTGATTGAATAATCAATGGATTTGATTGATTAGTCAAGGTGTGTGAGGATAATTAATTAAATAAATAATCAACTAATCTTTAGAGGAATGTGCAAATAACAATTAAATTAATAAACACGTGTTTATTTATTAATTGATCATGTTGAGTGAATATTGAACAATTAAATAATTAATTTAATTATTTAATCTAGAAGGGTGTTTGGTGTTAATTAAATAATTACATGATAACTACTTAATTAAAATAGAAGAATAAGTTAAGTTAGTGACATAATTAAATAAATAAAGTTTATTTAATTAATCGGGAAGAATAACATTTAATTAGGACATTATTAAATAAATAGGATTTATTTAATTAGTCAAAGAGAATAATGATAATTAGGTCATTATTAAATAAACATGATTTATTTAATTAGCCAGAAATGATGAATTTGAATGAATTAATTAAATGATGTAAAACCACTTAATTAATAACAGAATATGAAAATTGATAATAATTAAATAATAAGGTATTATCTAATCATTTAGGGAAGAAGAGTGAAAATTAGTAAAAAGGTGTTGTTCGTAGGTCAAGACAATTTAGGGTATCTACAATAACAAAGTAATAGAAAGATGCAAGGATGCATAACACAACTAAAATGCATAATCTATAGCTAGAGAAATGCTAAAACATGGAGAAAACTCTAGCATTTACATATGAGTAAAGCTCCTCATGTGACTATCTTTTAGTCACTTACAAGTGATAGAAGCTATTAAAGGGTGTATACAAAGATCAAGCATGATCTCCAATTCCTAACACTTACAATCAATCCCAATAACTTAAAACACTTGGTCTTTCACAATGCAATTTGGAAAAATGAACTCATGAAGGCTTGCAATAATTTTTACAACTCCTCTATGCTTTAAACAAGATTCCAACTATTTTCTCATGAAGCCTATGGCTCTCGTTTAACCTCCCACACATCAAGAATGGAAGATCATCCCTATTGTTGTGAATAAGGTGTTTTACCTAACTAGTTCACCTAGTAGGTCATATTCACATGTTAAGTTTATGAAGGTATTAGGAATCTTTCTAGAAGTCTTAGTATCATAAGATCTTATCTTATGTCATTTACTTCTTGTGTCTTAGGTCATTTAAAAATATTAGTTATCTTATATCATAGGATTAAGACACTTGTCATGATCTTGTCTAATCCTATCTCTAAACTTCCCTATATAAGCAAGGCCTCTTGTACATTTGTATTATAGGGGATCGATCCATTATTGATCAAGTTGTATCATTGTTGCATCCATAATAAAGAAAGCTATTCTCTTTTCATACTCTCTTGTGGAAGTTTTCTTTTTGCAGGCGATCCTAGACTATGGGAGCTCACTATCAGCTCCTTGGAGTTCACTATCAACTCCTACAATCCCCATTAAAAGAGGATTTGAACTACTTAAGCAGTTCATGTTCCATATGTTGTTTGCATAATGATGAGTTATTTAATTCTATCAATAATATTTTTTCTATTTTTGAAAATATTTTCATGATGGCTTAAATAGTGGGGTGAACATATGATCACTACCTATACAAAGATGAAATCTTAACAAGCTTAGATTTCTAGGTGGATTTGAGGAATGTGACTTTGTTTCAAAGATTGTTAGAGATTACCCATATAATCCAAAGATTAATAATGACAACCAAGACCCTAATAATCCTCCAACTTGACCCAATTTTTTTAGATCACCAACTCTTGCACATAAATACACCATTTAGACTAAGTTATTGTATTAGTGATAACAGATAAAAGTGGGTCCAAAAGAAATGGGGATAAGTGTTAAATATTTACTTTTCATCCTTAGAGTTTTTTTTATAGTTAATTAGCTGCTAAGGGGCAACACCCATTATATTGATCATCAAAAAATTACATTGAGAGAGTTTTCATTATGAATCCCCAGTCCAATACTAGCCTATTCAACCCACCACCTATATTGCACATACATTGATATAAACATTAGCTCGGTTGCAGTCTACACCTTCTAACTTCCTATTTCATAGAGGAACCACACTAGGAACAACCCCACACCAATTACCCACTTGCACATTTCCTCCATTAGATTGGGAGCGGAGATGCACATTAGATTTCACCTCAATCCTCTTCTTTTTCCTTTTCACCTCCATCTAGTTTTCCTCTGGCATGTCGCCATATTTGTCCTTTTCTTTTTTATTTGTTTGACCTCCCCTCGGAGATAGTATGTTTGAACTATTTGACAAAATTTCCCCCACCGTGTTTGTTTTAGAAGTTTTAGCTGCCTTAACATTGTCTCAAACCACTAAAGGAGATTCAACTATGTCCTCTAGATCAACAAATTTTCCCTTTTGTACCTTGTTTCATTACAATGGGGTAGATTTCCCCCTAGGAGGAGAGCCATTCTTGGCTATCATGTGTGGCTGTGATTTTCTTGGTGAAGCATTCTACCTACAGCCCCCATTGGTTAGGGCATTATTGTCGATTTCCCCATCCTGACATGAATCCTCCTTTTCCATGGCATAATATTGCAGTGAAACATCTTTCCACCAAGTGGCTTGGCTATCAACTCCCCACTTTGCACAATGGACAAAAATGTGTCTCATGTTGAAGCATCTACGACAACGAAAAGGTAAACCCTCATAGTCTATAAGTTGATTCCAAACACCCCACTATAGTTTTTAAAGAGATATTTATTGGAAGTGCTTTAGATGTGTCTAAACCCACCAAAATACAAGCATAGGTAGTGTGTAGGTAATTCAATGAGCCCTCATCCACCCCCAAAAATTTCCCTAGCGCATTACCAATGGCTTCAAAATAGGATTCAAACCAAAATTGCAAAGGGAGGTTCAAAGCCTTACCCAGATTAGAGCAGCCTCAAAGGATTCAATAGTGGGATTGAAAGATGGATGCCACGGTTTCGACATAAGCAAATGTTGTTCATAGCACCACTAATGATCACATAGAATTACATTCATGTCTCTAATATCATCGAAGACAACCACAAAAATCCCCCTTGAGCAGGGATGAATTTTGACATCCCCCTCCAAGATGGGGCACCATGTGTCTGTGATCCATTGGAGCAAAGCAGCCAGATTCGGCCAGTACCCCCTGAACTGCCCGATCAAACCTAGCATGAAAAAATATGCTTCATTCTCCATCACCTTGTTATAGATTTCCTCGCCAAAGCACAATGTTGGGGAGATCTCAACCCATTGGAGAGGCCGAATCGGTGGTTTGCATCCATTGTTGACCTCATCTTGTGCATGATCTACCATCCTCGTCGCCCAAGGAAAAGGTCGCCAATGCTGACTGCAATCATCAGATGAGGAGTGGAGCCTTCCTTCCACGCACCCACCCATCTATCTCAGTCCATGTCCATTGTGTATCGGCTCCCATTTTTGTATAGGAGGGTCAAAATCCTTCGGCATAGCGTCCCTCGTATTCCTCCCCAACACCTCAGAGTGATGTCCTCCCCAGCGCCTCAAAGTGATGTTGCCCCACATTCAAATTGGCAGTAGCATGGAAAGATTGCCTCATGCCCACCACAGTCCCTTCGTGCATCGTCGCCAGGGAAAACCCTAGCTGTCGAAGCCGAGGCAGTTGGGAGTTTGGATAGCCCCCCCTGTCCAAAGCCATCTTTGTTGATTTCTCTGGAGCAACATTTATCCCTGTAGTTTTCTAGGAAGGAATTAACGCCAGATCCTTATGAAGTTCATTAGTACCTTGCATATGGTTCGTACATTGAGTGTCTACCCCATGTTCTTGATTGCAAGCACACATCTGCAACTGGGCAGCCATCGTAGACCCCTCATGACATTTTCTTAAGCATATCTAGTCATTAGATATCATCACAAGATATGTCAAAGTTATATATTATCTTTTCTATAAAATGTTTCTTTTTATTTTATAATATTTGAAATTAAACAAAGTGATAATTTTCTAAAAAATATTGATAGAAAATTACTTAGAAAAAATACTTCAACTTCTAATATTAAAAATTTATTTTGATTGATTATATTTATAAAATAAAATAGAAAATGATAGGCAATGAAAATGTGTACCTGTCCATTTTTTTAAAAAGATTCTTTTTTCTTTAAATTTATATAAAATTGTTTAGAAAACACTTCAACTTGCAATATTAAAATTCTATTTTGATTGACTTCTATATCTGTCCAATTTTTCGAAAGAAGCATATACGGAATATTCACTAAAGAAGACTTTTTTTGGAAATGACTTAGAAAATTGCTCATTATTGAGTTAAAATGTTTTAAAATAGAAGTGATTTGGACGTGTATTTTGAAAGTCATAGAGAGGAGTGTAATGCCACGTCACCATCATCACTTTAAACTCGTTTACTTTTTAAATGATAAAGTAAATAAAAGTACATGTAATAAAGTTTGAGTTTATGTTTGTGTTTGTGATGGGCAATAATAAAATTTGAATGAAATTTTTGGGAAGATTTTATTATTTTTTTAAATAATAGTTTTTAATTTTATTTATTTTTAAATAAGTAATAAATCCATATAAAAAAATGTTGTGTTAAAGTTGATATATTTTAATAAATTTAAAAACATTATAATATAAATTATGTTACAAAATTTGTTTAGATAAAAAATTTAAATTTATAATTAAATTTGATTAATATAAATTTGAATTTTTTTAATTTACAAAATAATAAATTTAAAAATATTTTAGTATTTAAATATTTTTAATTTTTTTATAATTTAAATATTGTAAATAATTCAAAATGTTTTACAATATTAAATTTATTTTTTAACATTTTAAGTTAAATATTGTAAATATATTGGTAATTAAAAATCTAAATTAAAGACTTTGAAATATTAAAATTTAATAGAATAAAAAATCATCACTTTATGCATTTTCATGGATTTTTTTTTAGAAAAAATAAAAAATAAAAATAAAGGGTAATGTGATAAGAGGCAAATATCGACCAAAACAAATACTACATAGTGGAGTCTAGAAATAATTTGCACAAAACATATCATTCAAAACTTGAGTTGCCATGTCCATCACAATAACGAATGTGAAATGGTGATAGGAAGCCAACAAACTATACTTCTCAGACCATGTTTGAGAATGATAAGTTGCATCATTGTAGGTAAGTGTGGTAGGGCTCTACCTCCCCAGACACATCTTGCATGTAGGATGATGCAACATCACAACTTTGTAATAGTAAGATGCAACCAATAGAGTTAAATAATCAATGAACACATGATTATGTGAACAACCTGTAAGAAAATTTGAAAATAACAAATTTAAAAGATATTTTCAAATTATATTTTAACTAAAAAACCTTCGAAAAATGTTATCGAATGAATTCTAATGAATTTTTTCCATTTTTTCTTTAAATTTGTTGTATTTTGATTTTTTTCTTGAAATATGATGAACCCTATGGTACTTGAAAATGGATATTTATACCAATACCAACATATTAAGTAGGGGCATGAGATTCATAATGTACTACATGTTCTTATAAGATGTGACATGTATAAATCTTTCTATCACACTATAGTGTTGCCTATGTTCACGTTGAGCTCCTTTATAGTATATAATTTATTTATTTTATCATGGTATTCATTTAAAAGTGATATTTATAAATAAATAATTTTCTTTATATTACGATAACAAATAAAATTTTGTAATTAAATTTCCAACTATAATATGTGTTATAATTCACTTAACATATATATATATATATATAATATTATATTGACAACAACTTATTCTTATGTGAAGAAGAAAGTGTTGTAGTGATAAGTTGTTGAAGTTTAGATAGCTAAATGATTTGTTCAATTCTCTTTGAAGATGAAGATGAGGTTTCTAAATTATAGCCTTTATAGCTAAATGATTATTACAAAAAGAAAAGTTCTTTGATGTCAATATAGTGCACTCAACTAGAACTATGTTGTTTACTCATATGCATGACTATGAAGCTATAGAGATGAAGCGTACATACCTCACTTTTCCACCTCATGTTGCACCTACTTTTGTGATCGATGAAAAATAGAAGTGTTTTCGACCATTTTTTACTCTTTCAAGATCCAACTACCCCAAAACACCTCATCTCATCATAACCAAAGTTCTACCAACATAAAAACCCTATCTTTCCCATGAGTTTTGATTCCTAGCCACCATCAACATTAATTCTCATGAAAGTGTCCAAAGTTTAATTCTCTTTGAAAGTGATCTCAAACTATTACATTAGAGTTAACCAAGCAAGGTTTATATTAAACTAATCTATAGTTGATAAGTAGGAGGTATTTTTCCATAGCGTGTCAAATTATGATATTGCTATCAGCGGGCTTAACCTTGGAGAAAACTCCCTGGTTAAGCGCGCTTAAGCTGGAGCAGTACTGGGGTGGGTGACCTCCTGGGATGGACTAGTGCTTCACCTCTGTGAGCGTCACCTAGATGCAATGAGTGCTAAGTGGAACATTCGATATCATGAGAGATGGATTCTGGTGAACCACTCCTCATGAAACATGGGTCAATGAGTTTGACTCGAAACTACATGGCTGAATCCTGATAGCAATATCATAATTTGACACGCTGTGGAAAAATACCTCCTACTTATCAATTGATGAGCTAAAGGGGCTCTATAATGAATGGTTCATAAGGCACAACACTTGCTGAAGGTTTTGCAAATGGGGTAACAACTCAAGCGGGCTTAACCTTGGAGAAAACTCCCTGGTTAAGCGCACTTGAGCTGGAGCAGTACCGGGATGGGTGACCTCCTGGGACAGACCAGTGCTTCACCTCTGTGAGCATCACCTAGATGCAATGAGTGCTAAGTGGACCATTCGATATCATGAGAGATGGGTTCTAGTGAACCACTCCTCATGAAACATGGGTCAATGAGTTTGACTCGAAACTACACGGTTGAATCCTGATAGCAATATCATAATCTATAGTTTACACTATGTTGATTAAATATTTACATTTTTTTAAGTTTTAAAATGAAAAGTAAGTTTAAGAAAACTAAGCTAAAGCACTTGCAAATTTAAACTTGTGAAAATAATAGAAAATAAAGAAAATAAAATCACTTTCTAATTGTGAATGAAATGTATAGAAATAGAGAAACCTAGGGTAAAATTTGGAGCTCTTTGTCTTAGATGCCAATGCTTTGTTTGGACATTTGTGTAGCATATTATCATCCCATATAGCTAGAAAATAAAAAGTATAATTTTATTAAGAAATATAATACCCACATGCACATTGGAAGGAAATTCCAGGAAGTATGAGGAAATATTAGAAAAAATATTAATAAATTAATAGAAATATGAACTACTCTATTGACAAATTTATGAAATGACAAAAATATGGAAATTAAGAAGATATCACCAAAGAAGTTGTAGAGTCAAGAATTCTTCTCAAAGAGACCTTAAATATCGAAAAGAGAAAGAAAATGTTTTTGGTAGTTGTTTAGGGGTTTTCCTTAGTCAAACCTCATATTGGTATTTCTACCTCCATATATAGCCTAGTTTTGAACATATTTTTTGAATAAGAAATGAAAAATGTAATGTAATATCAAATAAAAATAATACAATCAATAATAATAACAAATATATTCCTAAACTTGGCCCAACACCATTCCTGAAATTGGCAAAGTGTAGAAGGAGGACCCGACCTCTCTGTCTTCGGACCCATTGGACGTTGAGCATGTTGATACTAGAAAGATTGCGGTTGGAGGGGAGGACCTATGTGTGTTGCAGGAAAGAATGGAAAAGTTGGACAAAAAATTATGTGGTTTGACCCACTTCACTGTTAAGTTGGTCCATTCTGTTACCAACACCCTATCGGCAGTTATGAAGGATGAAATGGACAAGAAGAATGTTGAAGATCATCAAGAATGGGTCGGAGATGATGTTAATCTCCTATCAAAGAAATAGAGAGATACTAATTAGTTTGTTGTTTATCTGTTGTTTGTCTATCTGCTATTGGTCTGATGTGTTAGTTTTTTGGCTATGTTTTTTGATGTTTTTTGGTCTTGAACTCTGTTGGCCCTTGTGGCTCTTTGTGTAGGGTACAACACCTTGTAAATGTTGCTTACCTAATCAAAAATATATATATTCCTAAATACAATAACTATTAGCACCAGAGAATCACAAATGGAGATAATAAACACTTGATAGAAGATAGGGAAAAATAAAACCAGGACAATGTCACCTTGAAGGATTGAAACAACCAAGAACACTGCTAACTTGTAAAAATTATTACCATAGCTCCATAGATATCATAAATAAGCTATTAGCCTTCATATGCACTAATGATTGAATAGAGCTTCATAGAGTAACAATGGAGGTTTCTAGTTTTCTTGAGAGAATGCTTCAAAATATCAAGAGAAGTGATAGAGAATGAAAAATCTATAGAATGAGCGATAGAGATTCAAAATTAGCAATAATGAAGGGCACAAAGGTCAAATAACCACTTGGAATATGCTCAAAGTTGTTACCTTTTATAGTGTTAGTCATGATATAGTGAGAATGAAATAATCAAACAATTTATAGAATCATATTTTTTTCGAGATGCTAATGCATTGCATGGATGTCCATGCAAACCACGCATGTCCAAACAATTCAGACTTTAGAAAAATTTGAAAGGATATTGTTGCAAGGTGTGTGTCCTTAGTCTCATTGTGTTGTGCAACACATCGCTTGGGTTCATGAAATGGATTAACCACCTCCCATGGATTCATTAACTTTGGTAGCAAAGCTTGGGTCATGGGTTTGAACCCCTCGCTTGTGCTAGGGGATTTTTGAAAGGTATGCGCCCTTGGTCTCCTTATGTTGTGCAGTGCAGCACTTAGGTTCGTGACACGACTTAATCGCCTCCCTTGAATTCATTAACTCTGGCGATCGTATCAAGTATTAGCAGGTCAATCTTTTGGTGCAATGGTAAAGGTTTGTACAACAATACATTTATGAAATGACAAAGAGATGGAAAATAAGAAGATGCCACCAAAGAAGTTGTAGATTCAAGATTTCTTTTTGAAGAGACCTTCAATATCAAAAAGAGAGAAAATATTTAGGGTATTCATTTAGGGGTTTTCCTTAGTCAAACCATACATTGGTATTTCTACCTCCATATATAGCCTAGTTTTGAACATATTTTTTGAATAAAAATTACAAATACAATGTAATATCAAATAAAAATAATACAATCAATAATAATAGCAAATATATTCATAAATACAATAACTATTAGCACCCAAGAATCACAAATGGAGATAATAAACACTTGATAGAAGAGAGGGAAAAATAAAACCAGAACCTTGAAGGATTGAAACAACCAAGAAGAACATTGCTAACTTGTAAAAATTGTTACCACAGGTCCATAGATATCATAAGGTAGTAGCCTTCATATGCACTAATGATTGAATAGAGCTTCATAGAGTAACAACAAAGGTTTCTAGTTTTCTTGAGAGAATGCTTCAAAATGTCAGGACAAGTGATAGAGAATGAAAAATATGTAGAATTAGAGATAAAGATTCAAAATTAGCAATAATGAAGGGCACAAAGGTCAAATAACCACTTGGAATATGCTCAAATTTGTTACCTTTTAAAGTGTTAGTCATGATAGTGAGAATGAAATAATCAAATGATTTATAGAATCATATTTTTTTTGAAGATGCTAGCACATTGCATGGATTTCCATGCAAAGCACTCTTGTCCAAACAATTCAGACTTTAAAAAAATTGAAAGGATATAAAATTCACAAGGATCACAAAAAAATAGAACAAGTTGCTATCCTTTCATTAGGACCATTCAAACTAACACACTAAAGTGAGTGTGGGATGTAAAGTGAAATTGTGAGGAAATACAAATTTTACATATAGGAAGAAGTTGATAACCTTATGGATGAAATAGAGGGGAAGATACAAGAAGGGTTGGTAGATATCAAAGCTAAGGATACCATGTAAACACATGTCCTCTAGCTAGTCCACAATCATGTTCTTTGATTCAATCAACTACAAGCAACTACATAAAAAGATTTTAATACACCTCTAGTTCCTTCTTGGTTAGAAGATGATATTTATAAAATAAATAAGGTCATCAATCCAAAAATTATTTTTATCAAATTTTAGCTATGTGGAATACTCCAAGGCCAAAGGAAAAACCAAGAATATTGTCAACTATTAGCCTAAATGCCTCTAATTCTAGAATTTCTAAAAATTTATACTTGGGCATAGGTGATAAAGATGAAAAGGAACTACTATCTTCATACTAGCATATCACAAAGGTTAACTTGGGAAAGAAAATAATACAATAGGATGTTAAGGTAATGTAGTGAGCAATATCAATTGGTGACTCCTACATGGACAAAGAGCATGTTGTTAAGCTAACTACATAGCTCAAGAAAATGGTAGGAATATTGCAAAGTATAGATGGATTGATCACCCCTATGGATGTTATATCCCAACAAGAGAAAACTAAATTTTTGTGGAAATCTCAAGAAGGGAAAAACCACAGTGAGGATTAGCTTACAATATAAGTAATATCAACATTGAATACAATAGGGCTCACTATTGGAGGGCTCACTACCCAAAGAAGAAAGGATCACTGCCAAAAAATAAGATAGAGAAGGAATGTTACATGTAGAGAAAATAATCTCAATGCAACAAAGAATCCACCACAATGACATCAACACCTTTGTAGTTTGATTGAATAATTGTAGCCACCTTCTACTCACTGCATCCAGTAAACTAATACATGAAAGCTCACACTGTATTACTCAATTTCACACTCTAACATGCTACACTTTGCATCATTTCAATCTCTCACATCTATCTTAACATCCTTCAACAACTCAACTCATACTTATATTGTCGCCAACCTTGAAACCCTTCTCCAAGGTCAGTTATGCACCTCAAACATGAAAATTCAAATTAGGTTGATGCCAAAACAATTCCATGGTGGATAGAAGTGAAAGAGGACCACATCAAACCTTCATTGGGACCCAAATCAACAACACCACTTAACCACACACTTCTATAAACAATAATTATCCATCACATGTAGTGTAAACACCAAGTCAGTAGTTACCCATGCAAACACCATTAAACTTTTAAGTATCCATTCACATTTTAAGAGATTTGCTCACATGAGCCAAGCTATTTTATAGAGAGATTTGTATGAACAAATAACAAAGTATCATACAAAACGTGTGCGCTAGAGGCAATGGCCTACTGATATGTATGTAGTTTACTGTTCAGTATTCATTCATACAAAATTTAAGAGAATTTAATGCATAAAGCTAGCTAGTTTCCTAGAGAGATTTTGCCAAATTTTTAAACTTAAGTTCGAGCAAATAACAGAAAATCTTTATGCCATTACTTGATTTCTTGGATATACTCTTTTGTGGCAATGCAATCTGATCATTGTCGATTCACTCTTAGCATACAGACATCATGGGTTCAATCTAACTTTTAGTGGCTGAATTTTCCATGCGAGTCACAGGTTCAGCATTCGGAATGGGTTAAGTGCTAACCAGGTGTTTTCTCTAATTTCAAACCTGTTGTAGGTAGATTAGTCTCTGTAGGGGGTGTGGGCATTTTTTAGTAGATGTGTAAGCACCTCTCACTTCCTCTATCTTTCTTGGCTTTAATTGTCAGTCCCGTTGACCTGTTTTGGCCATAGATGGACATAATAAGATTTCACGTAATGAAATGAAGGATTTAAGCACTCCTCGTACCAAAAGAGCACTTGGATATGTTTTCATTTTATTTCATTTCTAACATGGAAGGCTTCCAATGCTCCCGTTTTCAATAGAACACACAGAAATTTAAAAACATAGGCACTGGTAGTTTATTAATAGGTTCATGATTTTATCAGTGGCAGCCATGGGGTTCCTTCATTCTTCCATTTTAAGTTTTTAACAGTATGTAGGATTAAATTAAATCAATGTATCTTCAATGAAAATGTCAACTTGCGGCTCTCTGACATGTCTATCTGGAAGGGAAGACTTAGATATTCTTATTCCTAACAAAAGAACATGTATGCTAAAAAGACAGGCAATTGTGTTTCAATGAAAGACTGAGCATTTTATATCCATGGTTTCCTTGGTATTTCTTTTATTCCCATTTTTACAAGAGCAGCTTTATACCAATCAAGAGGTATGCAGATTAAAATCCTGCTCAAACATTTCATCAACGTGATTCCAATGAAAATGCAAGCTTATAGCTCTTTTAAGTGCTTGCTCAGGTATTGGCTTGATTATTTATGTGTAACGTATGTACATTGTGTTTTGTATTTCTTAGGTGGAATTAATTGTAAATAAAGAATCTCTACATGTTCATGTCAATCACTGATCTGAAATGGATTAAGAATTTAAGATCAGTTAAAATTTGTTTGAATGAAGTACTACAGACCTTAAAGACAATAACCATCAGCTAAAGACACCAATTGTACATCAAGACATGTGTCAGATGACATATAGTCAGGCAGAACTTAAAATCTACATTATTGGATCTGAGGTATCTCACCCAACTGTACCCAGGACACAAGGGTACCTTTAAGAACATGGTGGAATTGACAGATTTGTAAAATTATATTATTAGGCTGGTGAACCCTCCACTGAATCCATCTTCCAGACGTGGCTAATTGGAGATGCATTATGGACGTCTTGTTTCCAAGGTCAATTCTCCTGGGTAAACATGAAGTCATACTTGTGTTCGATGTTGGCTGTTTTTTCTTAACATGTTTTTTCAATTTCAATTTGCATCAGCTCTAGTTTATGTTAATTAGAGCATGATTTCAGTGGTTGTCCATATCACATTAAGCATAATTCTTAGTGTACAGCAGTAAGGAAGCATAAATTATCATTCATTCTAACAAAGGTTTGTGTTGGTGAATTGTCTTGTGAATTATCAAGAACAATTGCAAATCAGATTGGTATCATATCCATAATCTTTCTTCTTGTGTGGGAAAATTGGAGGTCTATGTGCCTGACACAGGGAAAGGAGGGGGTCTAGGAGAATTGTTGCCTTTGGATCAGGATATTGGTACAAGTGAAACAGATGAATTAGAGCCTCAACTATTGAGTAGCAAGAGGAAGATGAATATGAAGCAAGGTTTCAAGTTTCAACAATTGAAATCCAATTTTGTAGACATGTCTCTCAAAGCAATCAAGCTTATGGCATTTTTCATCCAAACATTTGGAGTTTTTTTGAATCATCCAACTCAACAAGGATAAGGAAGAGCACACACGTGAAGGAAAGAACTCAAGTTATGTACCAGCACAACCACCTTCCAAGATGGAAGCCAAGGTTGACATTCAGTTTTATGAGGGCCAACTAGATAGACAGAAAATTGATTTTTTGGTTCAGCAACTTGAGATCTACTTTCATTTTAAGTAAAGAGCCACAAACTGCACTTGTCCAATATAAACTAGCTGATCAAGGACTAGCGTGGTGCCAAGGGAGTCGTCAAGATTGAATTTAGATAGTTAAAGAGCTGTCGGTAAGAGATTGGGAGGGATTCAAGAGGTTGATCAAATTAAACATGTATCTCGTTTTTTAGATTGATTAATCATATTCAAGTAAGTGCACGATTAAATAATTTTGAATGCTGTGTTATAGGGTGTGGAAGGGCATTTAGGAGTGAAGCCATGTGGAACTATCTTAAGAATATCTTAAGCAATCGCCCTTAGAGTTTTGCATTTCAGTGGAGCAGCATGTGCACACACAATATGGGCTCAAATCCCATAGTGCAATCTGCATTGAATAAATTAAATATAGCCTTAATCTGCAGATTTATGGCATAGAAGATTGTCAACTTTTTCTGAAATCTGGATCCTCAATTACCTAGGGAGCTCTTCAATATAAGAGGAGTTGATAAGGATTTTTCTGCTATCTGTTTTCATTTTACTTAACAACTCACAGTCAGATAATGTTACCCATCCAAACAAGGCCCTATATTTCCCTTAGAAGACATCTTATTTGAGCATTCACTTTGTCAAATGTCACAGTAATGAACCATTGGAAAAATAAACTTCGAGTCTTTGTTTTCAAGATTACCATGCTGTTTCTGTGGTAAATTATTCTATCAGAATTAGTCCTCCAGACTAATGCAATTCACATGCGGAACCTGACTCCCTTAAAAGACATCCTACTCTAATTTGAAATTCCTGGTTTGTTGTTTACTAAGGTGGGATGGAAAAAATCAACTTTAAATCGTTTCTTTCAAGGTTGTCACATTGTTTATGTCAGACGGATATTCTATCGGAATTAATCCTCCAGAAGAATTCCATCTTAAGTCACATTCCATGTTTATTGTATCTTCTCCTATATTCAGGGGTCCGTTCTTTGATGCTTATATTTTGAGGCAACACTAGTAGTGAAGTTTCATACAATTCACAAAGATAGGATTTAAATTTTGATGTATGTTTGTGAGCTCAAGTCCTCGTCCAATCTTAAATGATAATACCTGCATATGTTTATCAATTTTCAAGTTGAATTCAACTACTTTGGCTCAATATTTTGCAGGCATTGTTGCAGCTTACCTTGGAGCTTCAACGGTTCGGCTTACTGGTTTTCCAGAGAATCTTGATCTTCTGAAAAGAAATGTTTTAGCTAATAAAATGCAAAAGACTGTCTCTGTAATTCCATTGGTTTGGGGAAACAAATCTGAACTGCTGGCAGGTCCCTTCGACCTGGTTATAGCAACTGATGTGATGTACTGTGTTGAAGTGGTAGATTCACTTCTGAATGCATTTAAGATGCTCTCAGGTCCAGATACAATTATACTTTTAGCTTATAGGCGTAACAGACAGGCAGAGGAAGCCTTCTTAGAAAAAGCTCGTATTAATTTTCTTGTCAAACAGGTATCAAATGAGGAATTGGATGATGTGTACCAATGTATAGATGTAGATGTTTTGGAATTAAGGCTTAAAAATAGTATCCTCTCTTAATCTCATTATTGCTTATCATGTATAATTTCTCTGTGAACACTGAAGTTTCAAAATGTTAAAAAGTTTATGAAGCACTTGCTCTTCACCAACTTATCATATATGCGGTTCTAAGATTGGATCAGGATATCCATCATAATTCGTTCATAGAGGGAGAGGCATATTAACAATCATAAGCAAGCAAGAGCTTAAACAATATTTTAAAACGACATTTCATTATTTTTGTACAATTTCTTAGTTCTATCTAAGATTTTTTTCAAAGTATTGAACCCTTGTATTTTCCATTTTTTCAGAAGTGTACCCTAGCAAAAAAAATTGCATGTGTTACATCCATTGCCGCATCTCTAGTTGTAACAATTTTATTTTCTATTGCCATGTTGATCACAAGATGTGCACATTTCTACTAAGTTATCCTACTCTTCATTTTTGGTGCTTATTATAAGTTTTTTGATAGTTGATGCTTACCCACAAACACACTTGGACCCTCCTCTAGAATGCGTATCTTTTTAATGGTCTTGTACTGATGCTTTATCTAAGCAAATATTATGCTGTAGTTGCATAGAAACGTTGTGCACTTATAAGCCAAGGTGTTTTTTATCAGCCACCTTTTTTCAAATAGCTGAATTCAATGGTGCAATGATGTCATCAAGCATACTTACCATTGTTTACACATATATAGGCTACAACCTACACTTTTCTTTTCTGTTGTTGATCATATGAAACCACTAACTTGAAGCTTTGTCATGCCTCCACCAAGCTAGAAGAGCAACCATTTTTGCTTACTCTACAATTGAGAGTGGCCCAACTCCAACAATATAAGTAAGTTGTTGATATTCACATAGTTTGGGGTGCTCAAATTAAACCATGTCTTCACTAGTTGAAGATTGGGGATAGGGTTTTCAAAGGGGTTTTTTCAATCTTTGTATGCTTCTCATGTTTCCAAGAAATTTGAGAGCATAAAAGAGGACCAATAACTTCTCATTGAGCTCCCTGACAATCTCTAGGCCTTTGTTTGCCATTATAAGTGGGCATCAAGACTCAATATCCTTCTTTTGAGTAGGATCACGTCCTTCGACACAACATGAGTGTGATTCCTTGTTAGTTTTTTGCTTTGCAATGAACCATGTATGATTCTCACATAGGTTGATCTTCACAATACTAGAGAGAAAATATAAAAAAGAAAAGACACCAATTTCCTATGTCTAAAGTGATTTAATAGACCAAAGTGGTAGGAATACAAGGACTTGAATCAACCCTCTAGGGTGACATGTCTCATTATGCATAAAGCAATTTCCTCCAAGGCGTGCTTCAATGAACTTCATGCATGACCAAAATGGAGTTTCATCAACTCCTTTCCTAGCTTCAAGAATGAGGAGATAACATCATCTCCAACTCGTCAATCCATAAATTTTTTTGCTCCCTTAGTAGATGAACTTGTAGCCTTTGTAATCAACTCTTCACCTTAAATGCCATGCCATGAAGACTAACCTTTTTGGAAGTATCATATCAATTCAACCTTTCAATGAATTGATCCAACCTTGTTCTTGACAATTTTCCAAATTTTTAGATTATGTTTGAAATTGTTGTAGCTAAGCAACTCGACCGTGTTTTTATCGTCTCTCATGTTCACAATAGCATAGAGAAAATTACCCCACCAACTCTCAGCTATCCCTTTCCTCAACCTACTTTCCCATTCCCATTCCAACTTTCTAGTAAAATGATGCTAACTATGAGTCAAAAACTAGCAATATCGACATGGCTTTGCCTTCAGTGGAGTAATAACCCACTTGAAGTTATGGCAAGTGATGATTATTGTGATAATGAAAGTTCATCTAAATTATTTTAATGAGGAAATCATGATTCCAACTCCTTAGCCCTTTATTTCTAACCCCCTAATTGGCCAATCTATCAACCATCCCATTGGCCTACCTATAAACATGAACAATCTTGATTTTTTTAACCTACCATTGATGTCTAGGGAGTCTCCTATCATAAAATCAATAGTCCAACTAGGTTGGCTTTATCTATTTAGCCAATTGATAATATTCATAGAATCACCTTTAATGATAAGGGAATGGATATCTCTATTTTGTGCCATCCTCAAGGTATGATACACCGCCATAATGTTTGCATAATGGCTAGTCTAAGATCCAAGATTAATAGCATAGGAAAATATAAGGTTCCCATTATCATCTCTCAAACCTCCGCCACCAATCAAGCTAGGATTACCTTTAGTTACTCCATTGAAGTTTAGTTTATACTATGATGGTGGGGGACGACCAAAAGTTGTTGCATCTTTGGACCTTCATCCCCATAATTAGGATAAAGATTGAACTTAAGAAACCAAGCCTTAGCCACATCATGTTCAATCTTGGACACATTTATGGAAGATGAGGACATGGGGTTCACCTTGGCCATCATATAAAAAATTTCTTTTATAGCATAACTAATTTTTTAAACACTTAGATTTTTTTTGCTTTTTGCTCTCTAAATTTTTGTTGTTACACAACTTCCAAATTCCCCATACAAGATTGGGGTTCACTAACTTCATAAGATTAGAAGGGATGGATTATGATGAGGGGAAAACCATTGCTCACAAAAGTCTCTTATACTATTGGGCAACACCTAGGCCACATTGAAAAGGCAAAGAACAAACCCTAGATTTCCCAATAAAAGGAACAACTTGACAAGTGAATAAATGATCTTTCAACAAATTCATATAAATAACACCTATTGGGCAAAGCAAAACCTCTTTTGACAAGGTTATCCAAAGTAAGAATTTTATTTTTGGGTAAGTAACTAGAAAAAAAATGATCTTAGGGATCAAATGGGGAAACCAAATGTTAAACCTAAAGGGATGGGAAGTTTGATCCAAAAGATGAGAGATTTTGAAAGCAACCAATAAGCATCTAGAAGAGGTTCCTACCCACACTAAAACATCCATATCCATGGTGTGGGGGATATGGAAGATTTAAAACAAGGAGTCCAACTGAGAAAGATAATCCAAACGAGGGAAGCATTCATCGTAGCTTTCCAAGACTTGGCACTACTCATCACAATAATCAACAACTTTATTTCCAAAGAAGCTTTTACATAATTCAATAATAGAGGTCACATCCAAGGGTCCTCCCAAAACTTTATTCTTTCCCCATTGCACATTAGCACCCAACAAGAGGAATAATGAACATGTGTGGTAGCCAAAAAATTGGAGCATATTTGGAACTTACCAATCAAGGAAAGAGGCTTGGTTATCCAGTAGTTGAGTTTTTTTTCAATCCTAGCAACAACCACCTACCAAAGAGTAGAAGAAGCTTAAAAAGCAAAGGGTATGTCTAGAATGTGGAAACCTCCCCATGCTCAATCCATTTCCAACCAAAATTATCTAATTATCACCATCATTCGCCGCCATAATCAACAACTTTATTTCCAAAGAAGCTTTTATGTGATTCAATAATAGAGGTCACATCCAAGGGTCCTCCCAAAACCATATTCTTTCCCCATTGCACATTGGCACCCAATAAGAGGAATAATGAACATGTGTGGCAACCAAAAATTTGGAGCAAATTTGGAACTTACCAGTGAAGGAAAGAGGCTTGGTTATCTAATAGCTGAGTTTTTTCAATCCTATCAACAACCACCTACCAAAGAGTAGAAGAAGAAGCTTGAAAAGCAAGGGTATGTCTAGAAAGTGGGAAACCTCCTTAGGCTCGATCCATTTCCAAACAAAATTATCTAATTAGCCTAGCTTGGGGAGAAAACACTGCTTATAGCATTGAGTCTTCTACCACTATATGTTCAACTAGAAGTGATCTAGAGGATTTTTCGTCAATTTTGAAATTCTCCATTTTTCTCTAGTTTTGGCATCATCAAAAAGTGCTTGGGACCCTGACTCCAATGCAACTTGAATGGAGTCAATCAGAGTCCTGGAGCTCAAGATATATATGGTCAAACTTTGGTAAACTTTCAGAACCAGGCAAAAAAAAGGGCAAAAATCAAAGTCATCAAAACTGGTCAAAGTTAGCACCATTGCGTAGTGCTTGTCGTCATGATTTTGGCGGAGTTCGTTTCACGAAAAATGGAGTCTATATGGCAAAGTTATGGAAGGTCAAAGATTGGGTCAAAGTTACATGATGACGTCAGTGCCCAGTCAGCTCAACGACCAATTAGCCCTTGATACACGACATCACCTCATCCCTCCAAATGACAATATTATTGTTTTTTAATAAAAAATAATAATAACAAAAAATAATTAAAAAAGAAAGAAAAAGAAAAAGGGGGGTTGTTGTGGGGAATATTTATTTAAAAAAATTCAAATATTCCCCACCACTCTTTCCAAGGCTTAAAACTAGGAGGTGTACCTTAAAACAAGGGTTAAAATAAGCTTTAAAATAAAGAAAATAAAACCTACCCCTAACTCCCACATATGCTTACTTGGGCATATTTTTAGGGAGGAAAAAGTGGGATTTACTTGGTAAAACAATTAAAATCTCTTAAGCCTAAAATAATGATATTAGGGGCAAAGTTTATTCGTAAAACCTTATATAATTGATTATCCCAATTTAATAGGGAATAGACCCCTTAGAGCCATTTAATTGAAAAAAATATATCTTGAGGAATATTATCCTTTCGGGAGTTGTGAAAAGGGGGATATTTTTGAAAATTTGCACTATGTAAGAGAGATTGGGTAGTTAATTGGTTTTACACCAATTTTGGTAATTTTGGGCTATAAAAGGAGGTGAGAAAGGTGAGAGAAGTCAAGTAATTTTGGAAGAATTTTGCAAGTGTGAGAGATTGTTTTCCTTGGAGAAATTATTGTATTTCCGTGCTTTTGGAGAAGCTTGTTTCCACGCACTTTGGAAGTGCATATGTAGATTTCCTTGTAAATCAAGGGGAGGTTCTGCTGACGAATGTAACTGAATTTCTGGAGGAATAATTGGATTGGTCCACTCAATTGGAGAGGGGCCTGGAGACGTAGTCGTTTTAAATGACGAACTTCGTTATCAATCTTCGTTTGCACTCTCTTTATCTATCCTTCTGTTCTTTCTTTAATTACTTTGTAATTTCGTTATTTAAATTCCATTTGTGTGTTTAATTATAATTAAGCACTTTTTGGTTTGTAATTGTTAACATAAGCATTCGAAGCAAATGTCATAGATCCTTAAATCGGATCAAGAAGCAAGGTAAAAAAATATCAAAACAATGAAGTACTTAATATTATTCTCATCCTCAATAAGCGTGACAAAAGAATCATTGACAAAATGGTCATTGACCAATTGGCTGTGAGAATCGAGAAGAGAAATCCCCTTATCCATCGAATGAGAAATTCCATGGGCTAAAAGATATCCAAAACCTTTAGTTGTGAGCACATAGAGAGACATAATGAGAGGATAGCCTCAACGAATAGGATGGAAGAGCCCAAAAGGTTGAGATTGTTGGTCATTAATAGTAATGCAAGTCGAGGCATCTGCAAATAACATTTGCATAGACTGAATGAATCACGAACCAAATCCAAGAGCCTAAAGCATGACAAGGATAAATGACCATTCAATACGATTGTAGGCTTTGGAAAAATCAATCTTAATTAAAGTGGTAGGTTACTGTGAACATCAAGCCCATTTCATGCCTTCCAAAGCAACAATAATGTTATTAATAATAAATCTAAATTTCATGAATTCAATTTGCTCGAGATGAATTAATTGTAGAAGCATAGGTTGAAACTTAAGAGCTGGTGCTTTAACAATAATTCTATAAAAGACATTCAAAAGGGTGATAGGCCTCAAATTGTAAATGTCTTTCGGATCTCTAGGTTTATGTATGAATTTAATGTTTCCCTTGTTAATGAAAGACTTGGAATGACAACCGGTATTGGCATGGTGTGTTGATTTAAGGGTGGCATTGTTGTTCTTGCCACCAAGGTTCAAACCCCATTGGGGTGGAATTGTTGAATGGTTGTACTCTAGTTCATAGCTCCAATCAAAAGTGTTTACCCCTTGAATAAATTAAAAAGACTTGGAATGAAAGGCTTCAAAATAAACCTTGTGAAAGTCATTGTCCATAGTGTTCCAAAAGCTTTGTAAAATTCAAAAGGGAAACCATCAAGACCAAGAGCTTTGTCATTAGACATAAAGAAAACAACCTCGTGAAGATCATTTTTCATGAGAAGTTGTTCACATATCCTAGCAAGGAACCATCATAAGGCATTGTTGTAGAGTAGCAGACTGGATCAAGGTGTACTCTTGACCAACAAAAACACTCATAGTGCCAAACAAAAGCCTTGAGAATGCCCCTACTTGATTTGCTTAATGGCTTGAGAGGAATGGTGGGTATGTAAGGCCTAAAGAAATTCTTTAGAGACCTTTTCTCTTATCTTGAACTAGTGAAGTTGAGCTTTAATTTGAGCTCCCCTTGTTGTGTGTGCATCCACAACTTATTTTGGTGGCACAACTAAGCCACTCAAAGCTGATAAAAATAATTAAAGCAATGAATCTCCAAAGTGGCAGTGGCTTCATAGAGCTTTGAGGTGGTTGTCTCATAGGAGCATTGGCAAAAGCTTGCTAATTGACGCCCATAAATGCATATGAAAAATTGGCATGCCAATATGCATCATCATTCCTTCTACACTTCCTTTATATTTTTTATTACTATTGAGCTAAAATTTGACATGTAAATGCATGTCATTCTTCCTTCTACACTTTATAATCTTCATTACCATTGAGCTAAAATTTGACATGCAAATGCATTCATATATATGAGAGAATGAAAAATTTCATGTGCATTTGCATATATGTGAGGGGGAATGAGAACTTTCACACAATATTGCAGCTATGAGGGAGAATGGGAACTTTCATGTAAGATTGTATATATTCATGTTGAGTAAAAAGTTCCTACAAACTTGTAAATGGAGGGGGAGGGGCAGTGGCGTCAAACATTGATTAACATATATGCAAGTTAAGTGAAAAATTGTAACATAGAAAATTTCATATGCTTGCAATTCAACATTATGTTTTGGACATGCTTTGGTGTCTATGTCCCCTAGTATGTTTTTAGGCTCATTTAGCCCTTGTCTTAGTCTTTTCCACTCATGGTGTTGATGTCATGCTTGTGTTTATGTCTTTGGTTGGATCTTTTGTGCACATTTGCATATACGTGAGGGAGACTAAAAACTTTTGTGTAGTTTTATAGTTGTAAGGTAGAATGGAACTTTCATTCACATTTGCATATGTGTGGTTGAGAATGAAAATTATCATGCACATTTGTATATATACAAGTGAGAATAAAATATAAATGATTCTAGATCAACATCTATAGTCCCATATGTACCTTCTACTTCCACTTCAGTTCAATTCTTTATGTAATAAATTATAGAAGAGAAAAGTGTATATCTTCTCTTTCTTATCACATTACCTTAAACGTCTTTAACATATAACTCAATTATATAATTTAATTCTTTTAATATGTTCATTAACTCAAACCTAAACCAATACTCTCATATACAAAATTATATATTTCTTAACCGTTTTAACAATCACAAATAAAGCTCCTAATGATGAGGCAAGGATCATCTTACATACATGTGATGCCATATTTATGCAACCAAAATATGCACTAAGTAGAGATTTTAAATAAAAGGAAAAATAAATAATGTTGAATAATTTCAGTAACAATGCTTAGATTCATAATTTCTATAAAAAAAATTAACAAATTACAAATGAACAATAAATGAACTAAACAAACAACACTTTTGACATTTTCTATATGTAGATAAATTGTTAAAATAGAAAAAATTATGACATGAAGAAATTCTAAAGTAAAAGAATGAAATTTTGGTGTGCATAAAAATATGTAAAACTTTTATCTATGTATATCTATTTTATTAGGAGAGATAATGTAGTATGAACAATCTTTTGTATAATTGGGATTAAATTCAACCTTAGATTAAGGGTTGGAGTTAGAATTAAGATTGTGGCTATATTTAGGATTAGGATTAGGGTTAGAGTGATGGTTACAAGCAGGGTTAGATGTAGAATTAGAGTTATAATTAGGCTACAGTAAAGTTTATTGTTAAAATAATGCCTAGAATTAGTTTGAGTTAGGCTTATATTAAGGGTTACAATTAGAATTATGGTTATAGTTTAAGGTCAGGATTAGGGTTAGGGTTAGGGTTGGAATTAGGGTTAGGGTTTGGGTTAGAATTAGGATTATGTTAAGATTAAAATTAAAACTAGAGTTATATTTAAAATTAGGGTTATAAATAGGCTTAATGTTAGAATTAGGGTTATGGTGAGGGATGAGGTAAGTGTTAGGGTTAGAGTTAGAGTTAGGTTAAATAAAAATTAGGTTCAAGCAAGGTTAGGCTTAGAATTATATAGGGTTTAAATTATGAATACAATTAAGGTTACAGTTAGGATTACAGTTAAGCTTAGATTAAGGTTTAGAGTTATGCTTAGGGAAAATGTTAGAATTAGAGTTAGAATCACGATTAGAGTTAATGTTAGAGTGGAGGTTAGAATTCAGGATAGAGTATATGTTAGGGTTATGGTTATATATAATTAGGGTTAGGGATATGTTTTTAATTTAATAATGGTTAGGATTTGGGTTCAATAAGGGTTAGGGTTAAATTAGGGTTACATTTTAATCAAGGTTAGGGTTAGACTTCAATAAGGATAATTATCCACTTAGGGTTAGGGTTAGGGTTCATTTTGGGTTAGGGTTAGATTTTACGATCAATATTGGGGTTAGGGTTAGGGTTAGGGTTGGGTTCAAATAGGATTAGGGTCAAGATCAAGGTTAGGGTTCAATTATTGATAGATTTAATAAGGGTCCAATTAGTGCTAGGGTTAAGGTTATGATTAGGGGTTGGGCTCAATTAGGGTAAGGATTAGTGTTATTGTTAGGGTTAGGGTTTAATAAGAGTTGCAATTCAATCAATGTTTAAGATTAGGGTTATGGTTCAAGTAGGGTTAGGTCTTAGTTATAGTTAGGGTACAATTAGGGTTAGGATTAGTGTTAGGTTTCAATTACGGATATAGTTTGATTGGTGTTATGGTTAGGGTTCAATTAGGGTAAATGTAAGGGTTAAGGTTTAATTAGGGTAAGGGTTAGGGTTAAGGTTCAATTAGAGTTACGATTTAATTAGGAATCAAGGTTAAGATTATGATTCAATTAGGGTTAGGTTTCAATTACAACTAGGTTGTATTATGTTTATGATTATAATTTTATTATTATTATATTATCATAACTATAACCCTGACCCTAATATTAACCCTAAAGCTAAACCTAACACAAAACCCTAACCCTAACCCTAACACTAACCTTACACCTAACCTTGAATCTAACCCTAATCCTAACTCTAACACTAACTCTAAGTATAATCCATATCTAACTCTAATCCTAACCCCAATCCTATCCCTAACCTTAACCATAACCCTATCCCCAATCCTAACTCTAATTGTAGCCCTAACTCTAACTTTAACCCTAACCCTAACCCTAACCCTAAACCTAAACCTAACCTTAACCCTAATCATAATTATAGCCCTCAACCTAACACTTAAATAACCATAACCCTTACCTTAACCCCAATTCTATCTCTAATATAACATGAACCCTAATATTAACCCCAACCTTAAGCCTAATCATAATACTAACCCTAACCCTAATTTAATCTCTATTTGTAACCCATACACTTACCCTAATTCTCTCTAACCCTAGATTTAACCCTATCCTAATTGTAACCCTAACCCTAAGCCTAAACCTAAACCTAACATTAACCCTAATCATAATTCTAACCCTCAACCTAACACTTAAATAACCATAACCCTTACCTTAACCCCAATTATATCTCTAATATAACATGAACCCTAATATTAACCCCAACCCTAAGCCTAATCATAATACTAACCCTAACCCTAATTTAATATCTATTTGTAACCCATACACTTACCCTAATTCTCTCTAACCCTAGATTTAACCCTATCCTAATTGTAACCCTGATCATAATCATAACCCTAACCCTAATTCTATCTCTAATTCTAACATTAACCCTAACCCTATCCTAACCATAATTATATCTCTAACGCTAACCCTAAACCTAATCCTAACCCTTACCCTAGCCTTAACCCTAATGATAATTGCAACCCTAAACCTAACCCTAATTGTACCCTAACCCCAACCCTAACTCTACCTTAACCCTAGCTCCACCCTAACTCTAACCCTAATTCAGTCTCTAATTCTCTTTATAACCCTAATCTTAACCCTATTCGTAATTGTAACCCCTATCCTAATTGTAACTATAATCCTAACCCAAACCCCAATCCTAATTCTATCTCTAATTCTAATATTAACCCTAACCCTACCCTTGACCATAATTATATCTTCAAACCTAACCCTAAACCTAATCCTAACCCTTATGCTAATATTAACCCCAATTGTAATTCTAACCATAAAACTAACTTGAACTGTAATCATAACCCAAACCCTAACCATAATTCTATATCTAATTATAACACTAAAAATCATAATCTTAACCTTAACCCTAACCCTTGCCTTAACCCTAATCATAATCCTAACCTTAACCCTAACCCTAACCCTAATTAAATCTCTAATCACAACCCTAACCTTAATCTTGACACTAATTTTAATTTTAACCTTACCCTTACCCAAACCGTAGCCCTGTCCCTAACTATAACCCAACCTAACCATAGCCATATCCCTAATTGTAACCCTTTTCAAAATAATAACCGTAACCTTAAATATAACCCTAACCCTACCCCTAACCCTAATTTTATTTATTATTGTAACCCTAATCCTACACATAACTATAATTCTATCTCTAACCTTAACCCTAATCCTAACCCTAACACTAACCTTAACATTAACCTTACCCACAACCCTAACTCTAATTATGACTCTAACCTTAACCCTAACCCAAATTGTAACCTTCATCCTAACTCTACCTATAATTATACACGTAACTCAAAGATTTATCTAAGAACCCTAATTATAATGATATTAATAATCCTCACCTTAACCCTAACCCAAACCCCAACCATAACTCTAATTTGATCTCTAACCCTAACCTTAACCCTAACCCTAAACCCAACTGTAATCCTAAACCTAAACCTAACCCTAACTCTAATTCTAATTCTAACCCTAACCCTATCTCTAATTCTAACCCTAATTGTTACCCTAAACCTAAACCTAACTCTAACATTAACTGTATATTTAACTCTAATCTTGACCGCACCACTCACTAATTCTACTCTCAACCCTAACTCTAATTCTATTTGTAACCTTAACATTAATAGTAACACTAATTACAATTACAATTCCAATTCTAATCCTAACCCTAACCCTTACCCTAACCCTAACCCTTACCTTTACCCTAACTCTAACACTAATTCGAATTGTAGTTCTAACACTATTTATAACTAAAACCCTAACCCTAATCCTAACCCTAAAAATAACATCAATTTTAATTCTAAATCTATCTCTAACCTTAAATCTAACCTTAACGCTAACCTTAACCCTAACCCCATCCCCAACCCTAATTTTAATTGTAACCTTAACAACCCTAATCATAATTCTATCTCTAACCCTGACCCTAATTTATTTAATGTCTTACATGTTGTCCTGCAAATGCTACTAGCATATATATATATTTAATAATATATATAAAATATGCTGAGAGATATCCTTCTCGAGGTGACTATTTTTTAATCAATTTCTCACATAAAAGTGCAATAGGCACCTCGAGAAGGATATCTCAGTGTATTTTATATATATTATTAAATATATATATGCTAGTTTAAAGCTCTTTGAGAGCTTTAATGGAAATAAAACCATTAATGGTGAATGAGCCAAGACATTGAAACACCCACAATGAATATCCCAAACATAGTCCTTCATAAAGCTTTAGAATAAGATGAACAAGATAAATACCATAATAAATCCTATAGAATCCATGAATACACCATTGAAAAAATCAAATAAATAAAAAAATGAAAACCCCTTTTCACAATGTAATGAATCTTGAACAATCCTATATTATAATCATTACCAAAGAAAATTCTAACTCAACTTAACATCATTCTCTCATTAGCTTGGCCTATTCCAATATTAACAACTAAAAGCTCAATCACAAACATAAGCCACTTGATGACATACCATTAGAACCGTGACAAGAAAGAGCTTCTATATAAAATAATATAAAGCTAATGTTACACAAATCAATGTAAGAGATTTAAACCTCTTGGACAACTCGATGTCTGCAGGTCCAAGCAAAGGCAGTTTGCCAAGTGGTTGCCTCCGAAGGCTGGTGTGCACAAGCTCAATTTCGACGACTCCTCGAAGGGGAACCCTGGCCGGTCTGGGGTTGGTTGTATAATTCGTGACTGTAAAGGGAACTGCCTATATGCTTTGTCACGCTACATCGGGTTTGCAACGAATAATGAGGCAGAGCTAGAAGCCTTGGCTTGTGGTTTGCACCTATGCATTTCAAAAGGCATAAAAAGGGTTGAGGTTGAAGGTGACTCCATGGTGTGCATCTCGACAGTTATGAAGAAAAGCTCTATCAACTGGAAACTTGACCAATGGGTGGCCCGAATCACAGCTGCCTTGGAGAATTTTGAATATTTTTCAATTCGACATGTATATCGAGAAGCCAATACACTAGCGGACAGATTGGCAAATTTGGGTGTTGATTCGGGCAGTGATGAAATGATTTTTGATGCTTCGTCTCTACCTATCAATTTGAAAGAAATTCTAGTTGTTGAGATGGGGCATGCGTCGTAATTGATTGAGGTGGGGTGTGTGTCTAGTAAGAGTGTGGAGGGATGAACAATATTGGTGCAGTTGGTGGTTGATGTCCTTGTTGTTGGTTCTGTCCTTTTGTATCATTGGTGTTGTGTGGCCTTGTATCCCGTTTTTTTTTTTATATGCTCAATTTAGGGAGCTACCCCCTCTGGTAGTGCTTACCAAAAAAAAAATCAATGGAAGAGATTTTATTTAATAAGCAATTATCACTCCAAAAAATACCCCAATTGATGACAAAGATTCACAAATCAAGACAAAGGAAAAATTATGATAGGTTGGTTTTAATACCTAGAATCACTTCTTAAAAACCTTGGCAACCTAGCGAACACAACAATATGGTTTACTCCTCCCTCTAGTATTTTTCTACAATAGTAAGATATCTTTAGAATGTTTTGAAAACAATCACCCTTTTTGTTCTAGTCTTCCATTTTTATTCATTACTTTCTTGGATAACATTCGACCTAATGCCTTCCTTGTTTGTAGCCACCAAAATTCTATTTTCCCCTTAATTTTTCTTTATTCCACCGTGATGTGCTTTGAATTGAAATAATATGTGTTGTTCCATAAACTGCTTGAATTTAAAAATATGTAGAGTGTAGATTCATTCTAGAGGGTTTGGAGTGAATTATACACTACATGTACTACATATTTGAGAGGAAAGTTGAGTCACTTTAGGTAGTTCTTTTTTAGAGTATGTACAATGTATACAGGTTAAAATTATTAGTTATATAATGATAGTAATTAAAACATACATATATGTATGTAATTAATTAATTGATGATTTTAATATACATACATACATGTATGCATATTACTCGTAGAACTAAATATCACATATTTGCTAAGAAGTATTATTTAAAGATTAGATTATTATAAATAATAAATTATATAATAACCACCAATGAATGTGTATTGAATAGACCTTTTGTGTCCTAAACATGCATACTAATAAGACATCTAGACTCTAACCATTGGTAAATCCACAAGTATATGTGAGTTAGATATTAGTTGAACCTCTTATACTTGAACAATTTGACATGAATTTGGCATTAGGATCCTTCCTCCTTAGCAAAGGCACAAAACTTGCATCACCTTGCCTCTTGATGCCTACAAAGTGAATAATTATTCCTTGCACATAATTCATGAAATGGAGATTAGTTTAGGTTAGTCATAACACATTCACACACATATACTTTAATAAAGTGAAATAAAATCAAATTCATCAGTTATCAACATCTTAAATTGTTTATGTGCGCACACAGAATAAAAATGAAACATTATATTGACAAGTTTCCACCCTAGTTCAAATTACAATGGGACTCCACATGTCTTAGAAGTTGATTTTATTAGGATGTGTCAAAAGAACATAAGGATAGGGTGCATAATAATTTCATATGATAGTGGTGTATATCTATCATCCTTAAACTCCTCACTATATTGTCCATTTGGTTCAACACCCACTCTCTTTTCTACTTGATTTATCTTGTGAATTAGTGCATCTAGGATAGAAAATGGGAGGGAAATTTGTGAAGGTTGGGGGTCACAATGGTGTGTATAAGAATGAATATGAGAGGTAAGAGATGGAAGTGGTGATAGGTTGGGAAAGAGGCATGGATGAAGAATGATAATGCAAAAGAAATGAATGAGCATGGATGGGAGGATAAAATGAGATATAACATAACATGGAATAAAGTAGTACATGTAAGAATGGATCAACTAAGAGGGGTGATGATTGGTTGGGTAGTGGTGGAAAAAATAAGCACATAGGTGCAATAAATCATACGTGATCTATAGACATTTCAAGAGTTGTATAGTTGGGGGAAGTCCACAAGGAGGAGGGAAGGCAGATAAAGGATGAACACCATGTAGGGGTACACTAGTATAAGTAGGGAAGCCAGGGTACACTAGTATAAGTAGGGAGCCACTATGGGGGATGGGGGATGAGTAGTGGTGGTGGAAGGAATGATGGTAGAAGATGTTTTAGCGATAGAGGAGGGGAAGTGAGTAGATGACTAGCCATAATAGATGAAGTAATTTTAATACTAACAACAAGTGCAAGATCTCTAATCCAAATATCTCATTGATGAACACATTATGAATTATATTAGCTAGTTGTGTTGGATTTTTAGACTTAGCCAAACTAGCAAGCTCATTTGTAAAATCTTGTTTGGCTCCATGAACATCATGATCATAATCTTGACAATCTTAATTCAAGCATAAAAACCTCAATCTCATTGTATTCAATGGCCATGCTAGGGTTTGAAGAGCACTCCTCGATGAAATATTATGATTGTAAGTAGCTAATGGTATAAACAAAAAGTAGGAAGCTAAAACTAAAAAATGCACTTTCAAATTCATAAATAAGAAATATCAATGATATATTAGATATAAAAATGAAACCCTAAGAGTATAACCAAGGGTTGTTTAGGTGGGAAAAAGAGTACCAAATGATGAAGCTTAAAACCTAAAAAAAGACAAGTAAATGGAATGCACACAAAACCTTACTAGTATATAAAATAAGATGATGCAACAAAAAATACAAATATGAAAAATCTTAAAAAAATGAAGGTGAAACTCTAGAGCAAAACTCTAGGGTGGTGTAGGACCAGAGGGGTTCACCAAAAAGTTGAAGGAAAATAAGTTTTCCCTAAGCTTAATTTAGGGTAATCAAATAAGACATCATACACATAAACATTAATTAACCTAGACTAAACAACGACGAGCTATTATAGGGATAATATCATAATTAAAAATTTGTATAGGAAATTAAATATGAAGAATGTTAATGACACCTAGCTCTAGGTTCAATAGTGTCCAACTTTGACAAAGATTTTGGAATTTGGAGGTCTTAGCAAAGGTCCTCTTTATTTGTGTCTCACCTTAGATTTTGTATAAGATTTGCACCCTATTTCGGGTAAATCCCATGCTTTTGGATCGCTTTCACATATTTGGATCTATATTTTGTCATGTGGATTTGCTCTTGTAATGTGCATGCCTTTGCTCTTTGGTTCATTAAATTTAGTGATCTTTTTTTGGCTCTAAGGACTGGCAATATTAAAAATACCTTTAGAGGATTGCCAAATTGTTAGGAACACAAGTTCTCTAAGGTCAATCCTCAAGAAAGGATTGAATTCACAATAATGCCAATGATTGAAGACAACAAGCTTTGGTTGTGCAAATGCTCCTAGGATGATTGTGTAAGTTCTGATTCATTTTAGTGCACTAATTTGAAATAATCTTATAGTAAATGCTTCTTGAATACTATAGAATGAGAGGATATTCATATATGAGAGGACATGACATGCATGCAATTGAATGCCCTTAAATATAAGGACATAGCATCAATTTACACAAAAAAATGTGTTTAGGTTAGCTCAAAACAACTAGTGATATGGGCGGGAGTCAACCAAATTTGAATTTTGAATTTTAAAAATTTGTTGGTTGGATTTATGTGTGAAATCAATTTTACACTCATTGAAAGGACACAAGATGATAAAGTAGTAAAGTCTATACAAGGAATGAATGTCTAGTTATGAAGGCTACAATAAATATAGACTAAGTAGAAATATAATGTTTGATTATGAAGAGTATGATGAAATGGATGGGACACCATAAAACATGTGAGAATATGTGTAAATAAAAATAGATTAAAATTAGAAGAATGAGTCCAACTTCATGCAAAATTATACCATTCTCCTAAAATAAACACCAATACTAAACAATCTTCAATACTAAATAATCTTCAACAAATTAAAATAAAAAAATAAAAAAATAATAGTCATCGACATGAATATGCAAATTTCACCGATACACAATTTTAGCATCATCTTCTTAACAGCCATCTAGGTATTTTTCTTGATAAAAGGCAGTTTCAAATTTTTATAGCAGTTTTCACCCGGGAAAACCAACTTTCAGGTAGATTGAACATTCCTCGTACCACGTCTGAAACCAAATTTTTACTCGCAACCAATATTTTCGTTAAAAAGGCTGCAAAAATCTTGTCTCAACCTTAAGAATCTAGTAGCTCTAAAACCCCGATATTGTTAGATCTTCTTTTCGCTTACTGTAATGGATTGAAGCAGCAGCTGTAGGGAGAGTGGTTTTGGTCTGTCTCATTTAATTTTTTTTTGGGCTTTTGTAGGGTTTCGTAATATTTTTCCTGCAAATTCTGCCCTTTTTTTCTCATCGGCGTAGTTGACAGCACAACACAATTTGTGCAGAATCTTGAGGTAAGTCACTTGCCATGGTTTCAGTGATTTTTTTTTTTGGAATCTGTATGCGGCCAGATCAGTTTTGTTGTGTTTAATTCATTCGAAAACAATTCTGTTGTTATCTGTTAAATAAATGGCATTGGGTCTGTGGTTTTATCTATGGCTGTTTTCATATATGATATTATTGTAATACCTACAGTTAGATCCCTATTTGTTTCTGAGATATTTTGAACTGTTAAATGAATTTTACGTTTATTTAGTGGTTGAAATTTTTTGTTTATTTTGTTTTTCTTACTCTTGAGGTTATTTTTGTGACAATTTCTCCGACAGAATTATTAAGTTAGTATTGAATGGATACCAACTACTGCCGATGCTGTAAATGCAATGGTTGCGAGAGTTATTTTCACATAGAGTGAATAGTAGAGATTGGACCATCTTCATATGTTAAACTTATGACATTCTTCTTCACAGTTTTGTGCCATTTACTGGTTCTTGTACTTTAAAGATCAAACTCACAAGGCAAGAGATTGGTGTGATACAAAATAATAAAATTTTAAAAGATAGTGTTGAATAAGTGACAAACAGATTGGTTTACCAGATAGATACATCTTCTGGTGGTTAGTTACATAGCTAGGACTCACCGGTACAATTAGGTATCAATATGTTTTTTACATGATTACATTCTTTTTGGAAGCCACGTTCTATGCTACTTAAAGAAAAGGGGTGCTACATTTGAGAGATATTCTTCCCACAGACAAAGAGCGAGCATCTCTGCTTTTGCATCAATTTGGAATGATTCAACATCTTTTTAGAAGCAATTCTAGATTTGATTGTGTCTAACAGGTCTATCCTTAAAGTATGAGGTTTCTATAACTGCAAAGAAGAATTCTTTCTCTAAAAATTTGATTCAAGTCTTTTGTATGCAAAAAAATTGCACAGTTCGACATTTGTTTCTTCTAGTCTCCAATCATCCAGATTTCTTCTCCTAGTGTTGTTTTCCATTGCAAGGCATACAAAGAGTCCCCTATAATCTATTTTTAATGCACCCCTAAAAGGTTTTAGCCGCTTTTCACTGCAGAAAGGTGCACAACATTGTTTCTTCTTGATTTCATTTAACATAGGTGATGCCTATGAGCCTTAGCTTCTTCAGTCTTATCTTGATTGATGAGCTCTAATAGAGAAATAATCAACTTGATACTTTTCGCTTAAAGCATTTTTACTTTCCAATTTTCTTTACTTTGACACCTATGCAACTATTATTTTCAGGTCTTGGGCCCCTGCTCATTTGTCAGTTGATAAAGAATATGAAAACACAAATAACACACAAGGTAGAACACTTAAAGAGCAATTTAGAAGCAAGATAGGCATCACTAAATTTTATTAAATGAATGTTGAATTCTAGATTAACAATATTGAACTTTAAACTTAATGCCAAAAACACTTATCTATTAGCATTTACAATTACAGTGTGTTCCATGAGAAAATACTACGACTTCTATTCTAAAAATAGTTTGATTGCATGCAACGCAAACATTATTACAAAATATAGCCTATTAATACTAAATCTAAACAAAGGCAATTTTCAATTGGACTTTTGGTAAAGATTACCACAAACTAACACTAAGATTTCCATGACAAAAAATAAAAAAATAGACTCCTTAAAAAAGTACATTTAGCTAAAATTAGAGACAGCTAAATATAGTGCATGCTATAAATAGCTTCAGCTAAAAATGGACTTCTTAGAATAGGCTCTTCTCCTTAAAAATGGTGATGGCTAAAAGTAGCATTGACATGTGGCTCTGAGTGATGACTCTGATAGAAATTTTTTGTTCTAATGAACTTTGAAAATGTAAAATTCTAGAAATCCACTTTGATGCTTGAATCTGAAAACCTTTAACTGAAACTCACAACTCTGAACGAATCATTGCAAGTTGTTGTTCTATGTGTATTGATTGACAAAATTATTGGCCAAAACCTTCACAATACTGCAGCAAAATTGATAAGATTACTATTAAGCCTCACAAAAATCAATCAAGAAAACAGAGAAAAATATCTTTTGAGAAGCGACAATGTGACTGTTATACTGCTGATATCTTGTTCTTAATTAATTTAATAAGACAGCCTAGGGTTGGAATGTGGATGTTTGCAAATTGATAAAGCCCTAGTTGCAGGTGATATGTTTGAAAATCTGAAATTAATGCGATACAAAAATCCTTTTGTTAAGCCATGAAAAGTCTTATACTGCAGTATAACAATGTGACTATTATACTGCTGATATCTTGTTCTTAATTAATTCAATAAGACAGCCTAGGGTTGGAATGTGGATGTTTGCAAATTGATAAAGCCCTAGTTGCAGGTGATATGTTTGAAAATCTGAAATTAATGCGATACAAAAATCCTTTTGTTAAGCTATGAAAAGTCTCCCAAAATCCTAGACTGAAATCTGAATTTTCTAAATGATGAAACTCTGCTGAATGTTGGTGAAAAATCTGTTAGAATTACTATTAATAAAGATCTGATTGGGAGTTCGCTGTTATAAGCCACTTAAATATGATTGTCCTGCTGTTCATGTTATACACCAAACCCTGCTCTGCTGATATGGAACAGTGT
Organism: Sequoia sempervirens; assembly: GCA_007258455.2. Lineage (NCBI taxonomy): Eukaryota > Viridiplantae > Streptophyta > Pinopsida > Cupressales > Cupressaceae > Sequoia > Sequoia sempervirens. The sequence goes on along the minus strand of VDFB02026358.1, from coordinate 21,904 downwards.
GCTGAAAATTCTGCTGCTCTTCTGCTAATGAAATCTGGTGCTGATCTACTGATGTAGAAAAAAGGAGTATAGAAGCTTATTTAAACACTAATTAGTGCTTTTTCCAACGCTTGACCTTCTATATATATAATCGGCCTTAACTTTTTTTTTGACTTTGTGTTGCATTTTAAAAAACTTGATTTGCCTTTGTAAGGGCAGATACCTATATATAGCTGATTCCTATAAATAGGACACTTTTATTTTGAAAAGGTATAATCTCTTTGAATGGACACAGCCCTCCAAATATAGGTGTTGCTTTTCCTTTTTAAACATGTTTTGTGGGCCCTATACATTGGTGCACACTTATATGAGGCTTCTGCATTATTTTCAAAATTTCAATCTTCCTGTCTCATGGGTGCAATTATGTATGGAATTTAGAACTTTAAACTGAAATGCTAATTTTACCTTGTCAAGTGTGCAGCTATCAGTGCAATTTTGCCTTTTGAAAAGTTAGAACCTGTTTTTTTTAATATAGGTGCATGCCTCTATATACAAATGAATCCTTATGACAAGTTAACCTTGTTCTGCCTTATTAGGTGCACACTTGATAATGCAATTTTGATTTGAAATGTAGAACTCATTCTCGTTTCCATAAGTGCAAACTTGATAGTGTAAACCTAATCATTGAAAAATCAAAACACATTTTCATTTATAAGGTGTGCCCTTGATGGTGTGATTTGAGAATTTTATTTTGTTTACCAATTTCATACAAGCACACACTCAATAGTGTGGTTTCAATCTTTGATTTGAATGTTTATTTTCATCACATAGGTGTGCACCTCATAATGTATTTCATGAATTTTATTTTGATTCTTGAATGTGATTGTCCCTCACGTAGGTACGCAACTTGAAAACTAAACTTATACTATCATTATATTCTTGAGCTGATGACTATTACATTGTAGAATGGTTAATCATATAAGCTAAAGAATGAAGCAACCAATCCTATTATTCAATAATAAACTCTCAACAATCTACAACCTACGTGAAACATGTTTACTCGCTTATTCTACTTGACAAGTTATAGAGTAAACAAAAGTAACAAAACACAAAACATGATATAAAGTTCTTACATAGTAAATGAAGGATAAACTTGATTCTCATTCATTCATAGATTTGCAACAAGTACATCAAAAGCATAACATCGGTCCTCGACTATGAACAATAGAGACCTATAAATAGTTTGCCGATGCTGGTTAAGAATACCAACTCGCCGATGTTGGTTAAGAATACCAACTCTCGGCAACTACCAACCGAATACAACAACCGTTAGGGACTTAACACGTAAAACCAAAAAATAATTATTTATTTATTTACTTACTTACTGGCCGACTAAAACATTTGCAATTAACTTTCGACCGACTACATCAGCCCCCTGAAAAATGAAGTTGTCTTCTAGACGGTAGAACAAAATGGGGGACTATACAATAGAAAAGTAATCATTGAGAGGAACGAGGTTGAGAGGACACCGTTGGATGCATGGAGGATGTGGGTGTGGATGTTGCCGAATGTTGTTGGTGAAGATGCTAAAGCCTCTAGTTCGCCACCAACTCTTGTTCTCTAGCAATTTTGACCATGTGTACCACCTCCGTTAGCTTTGTCTTCGTCTTCTCCAGCTCTTGGCTCTTTCCTTGTAATTCCTCATCTCTCTCAGTCAACTTGGCATCCCGCTCGACCATTAGTCTGTCTCTTTTTTCCAACTGAGCATCCTGCTCAGTCAATAGTCTATCTCTCTTTGCCACTTCTCCTGCTCGAGAGTTGTGACTCGAGTATGCTCTGTTGTTGTCACTTGAGCTAATTGCTCTTGGGACTTGCAGACATGGTCAACTAGCTTTGCTCTAATACTCTCAGCCTATGCGAGTGCTCTATCTCTCGTCTGTGTAGTCTCCTCAATGGAAGCCATCTGCCGTCGCCATTTGAGGAATGTCTCTGTAACACCTCTCCATGCCATGGAGTGTTGAGAGCACTCGACCATGTCTCCCTACTGCTGTGGGTCTAGTTGGTTTCCAAGCAGTCAACATGTTAGCCGTCTTTACTCTCGGCCACCCCTGTGATTTAAAGCATCTAAAAAATTCTGCTTTGCATCCCATCTGCATGAAGCCCAAAATCCTCTCGACCTCTTGGGCAACCAACAGGTTATGCCCAATGTCTAGCTGTTGTGATAACTCCCCCACCTCGTACATTACTCTCGCCATGGACTTTAGCTCTCCTAGATATCTTTGGACTGCACCAAGGGGGTCGTAGGCATCTGGTCGACTAATCTCTATGCATACCCCTTCAGACTCATCTTCACTAGACTCCTCACCTGACGTTGTTAGCTGTGGTCGTGGGTCTGCATTTGATGCTGTCGCCATGTTAGTGTCTCGTGGGGTTGGCTGTGAGAGCTCTATAGGCTACTGTGAAGGTTTTGTAGGTTGAGTGTCAACCACCATGTTGGCTAACTCTTGCTCATGAGGTGGCTCATGGGGTGGTTATATGCTCTCGACCACTACTCTTGGCGACTTAGGTGGAGGGGCGTCTACTGGTGCCCCCATCTCTTCCATCCAGTTGTTGATGCTTGCATCCTCTTCAACGTCATCATCGGCTGCACGTGGCTCCCCTGATGGTGTACTGATACTAGTAGTGCTGGTTGTGTTGGGAGTGGTGCCGTTGCTGGAGGTGGAGCTATCACCAAGCAACATGTATTGGTTGGACAGGAATGGATGGCTACATGGGAATAGCCTCCTCGATGTCTTCCTATGAGCCTGCCTCCCCTGCTAGTGAAACTTCCTCTGTACTCATCACAATGGAAGAAGATAGCTTGATAGCCTCGTGATCATCTTTGTTCGGTGAAGTAGGCGATGCATCCCTCTGTTTTCTCTTCTTCACCAATGGTGCCCCTGCCTGAGGTGTCTCCTCTCTTGTTGTTTGCACACCCAAATTGGCTCAATAGAATATTGTTAACCATCCTGCATTCAATTGGCCTATGGGCTAGAGTTTTCCCTAATTGTCTGAAGGTACTTGAGAATAGATGGCATCCAATAGCAGCCCAATGGCATACTGAATCATGTAAAAGCCTTGCGCTTCAAGCACAAAAGCTTTCGTATCTTCTCTGAGAATAGACTTGCTCAGCTATATATTTTTCCCATACTTAGCCCGATCATGAGCACGATCATCCGTATGACAATATTAGACACTCTGCTAGCGCCTATGAGCCTACACTTGATGAGGTCTAGGATTCATTTCCACTCAGGAGTGGCGAGGAAATTCTTTCTTAACCCTCTGTTCCTCGCACTCCATATGCTGTCTTTCTCCTATTGCGCGAGATTTGAATGACATACTCTCCAGGAGTGTCTCCTTCAACTATTGGGACATCTTTTTTGAAGGTTTGGCTACTAAGATTCCGCTCGAGGGTATCCCAAACACCCTAGTGAATTCAGGGGGTGCGATGGAGATAGTCACCTGGCATCCTTTGTAGTCGATTATTGACTTGTGAGTGTGCCTACCATAGTGCACTATCATCTGGCATAGATATGGCTCAAAAGCCCGAGAGTTATGGTAGTTGACAGGCCCTGTCAACCTGTGCCGATTGTAGTTCAGCTTTCAGGATGTGATCATCCTATGTTCCCATCCACCATGAGTGACATTCTATGCCATCGAGACTCTCCCAAGTGATAATATCCGTTGTCATTGTTTCGTCACCCTTCCCCTTTGCCATTTTCCCTATTGCAATGCGAGGTCAGAATGGTGCTAGTTGTTTCCCTTTGCTACTATTGGCGGCCATGTCTATCTGGCAACAATAAGTTTCTGGTACTCTCGGATTGGTATAAATAAACAATAATTTTGTCAAAAGTAGTTACAAAAACGAACTTGCCAAGGCCGTCATACTAACCAATGAATGGAGGGTCGTACAATACTTCTAATTCTTTGGGAAAATTTGTTTTGTCTTGCTTGCTTATGCCGTACGGTGTGTCTAGAGCTTGCCTGCCCTGCTCGTATGGTATTTTTGGAATTCTTCTATCGCACCTGTACAGTCACCTCAGCTCTTTGCCTTTGCCTTGGTCGTCGTTGTATGAGGAGTATTGCTGTAGTATCGTATGATTTTGAAGGATGATCGTACAGTATGTTTTGTACGATATGAGAGATTAAGAGCCGTATGGTTATTTGAAACCTCTGTACGTTACTCTTCTGTGAGTCTTCTGTTCACAGCACGAGTTAATCTACAAACTGTATGATCACTTGTTTGTACTGTATACTCACTCTTCGCCCTATTTCTCCAAAATGCCATATGCTCCATTGACCATGCCTCTCAATAAACCACACTCCACTGGCAATGTCCCCTAACTTGCTATACGCTATTCGTCACCGTCTTTTGTACGGTTCTCTGTGATTGCTTGTTCTCTTTATGTTGTATGATGTTTGCTTGTTGTAACCTCCGTACGGCCTCATGTCATATTGCCATTGTGTCGCACCCTTGTACAGACTCCTTCTGTACAAATTTTTCTCTTTGCAATTGCCTTTCAGAATTTCTCCTTTGCTGTCAATTTTTATAACTCTCTTTTGGCCGTACGACCTCTTTTACCTTGAATAATTTAATATTTTTTATTTTAATTTTTCTCCATCTCATTTTTTCCACTTCAATATTTCTTCCCTTTTGATTTTTGATTTTTTTGCTTTTTGTTCTTTTTATTCTCCTCATCATTAGTTTTTCTTTTCTTTTTCTTTCGTCACCTATCTTTGCCTTTACTTCCGATGTGTACTGCCACTTACACATGAACAAGGGTCTTTTATAGCACTCCTATTCGCAACATTTTCCGAGGTATTTCAAATAAAAAATCCTATCATCTAGGGGAGCAGGTCTTGTACCTTTATAGCTTCTGTCGACGTATCGCTTGCCATATTACTGGTACCATGTCAAGTTTTCTCCATCCATTGTCGACGGACCTATTGGATTTGGTGTGATCCGCCATAGTTCGTTGAAGGTCACTAGGAGGCTTCAGATTATGTTATTTGGTGTATTTGATTACCTTCTTGTTGTATTCGTTTGGTTGTGGAGCGATGAACATGTCTTCTGCCATTATTAAGGTTTTCAAGCACGGTCCTTCCTTTTTTGGATATTCATCCCATTCATCTTCATCCAAGTTGCCTTCATTATGCACCGCTTTTTCCTTCCTTTCCTTCTTGGCTTCTTCGTCAAGTTCATAGGACAGGTGCCCTCTTCGTTCGCCTTTGTAGGGTGCATGAAATTTCCAGTGGCCCCAGACTCTTTTCCATAATTCAGGTGTTCCGAATAGGGCGTTGGTTAAATGTTTATGTACTCGGGGTATTGCAATTCCTTCCACTTTTTTCTTAACAAGTCTTTCTTCCACCATTTTCTCACCTCATGGTGTCTTCCTCTTATACAAACTGGTTTCCATTTATTCCCCACTCCTGTTCTTCCATGGTTTCATCTCCGCTTACTGCCCAATCTTCTTTTGTTGTGTAGCCTAGCATATTCATTCCAATTGTTGCTTCCTTTCTTTACTGGTATGGTTTCAACTTTGATCCATCGATGGAGTCTTGTACCAGAGTCCTGTCTAAATTCTCAAGTTTGATTGCTTTGTTCTCGCCAACTTCTCTGATTTTAAATGGTCCGATCCACCTTACTTTAAATTTTCTTGGCTCAATCTCGTTACGACCGTTATATTTTAAAACTAATTGGCCAGGTTGGAATCTCACTCAGCGAAGGTGCTTGTCGTGCCAGTACTTTCTTCTCTTCTGTATTGCCTCCATTGTCCATTGTGCCAATATTCTTCGTTCTTCGAGTTTGTTGAGCTGGAATAATCACTCCTTTAAACTCTTCGTATCACCTAGTCTATTCTCCACGGCTATTCTTAAGCTCCATAGCTCTTGACCATACATTGGTTGGAACGGTGTGTGCCCAATTGTCACCTTATAGGTCGTATGGTATTCCCATAGTACGACATGTAACTTCTCTTCCTAGTCAACTTCGTCAATGCTACATGACTTGTGAATGACCAAGACGAGTACCTTGTTTGTGGACTTTGCTTAACCATTGGCTCTTGGGTAGTATGGACTTGACAAGTTGTCAAAGATCTGGAACTCCATTGTCATCAATCGAATGACGTGATTGACAAAGTGTCCTCCCTCGTCACTTGTAATTTATATCGGAATACCGTACCTTGTGACTATCTGTTCATAGACGAATCTTGTCATACTAACTGCTGTGTTGTTTGGTAGTGCTCGAGCCTCCGCCCATTTTGTCAAGTGCTCGGTAGCAATGACTATGTATCTAGATTGATGCAATTGGTTGACTTTTAGTGGACCAATGAAGTCCAGTTCCCATCGTTTGAACAATTCCTGTCGTTGAGGTGGAAAAAGTGGCATGTAGTCCCTTTTGAGAGGTTTGCCGACTCTTTGACATGTGTCATCCTACCACCCACTCTCGGGCATTTGTGTGTACGATCATCCAACACAATCCTGCCAAGAGAATTTTCCGAGCTGTGGCATCCAGTCCCATATGCCCTCCAGCCAGACCTTCATGTGCTTCCTTGAGTACCCTTGGAATTTCTTCCTGCATGACACATCATCTCAATACATGATCTGATCCCATCTTATATAACAAACCATTAATGAGTTGAAATGTTTTGCTCTTCAATGCTAACTTCCGTCTTTGTCTTGGTGGCATCTCCTTCAGAAAGGTGGACGTAGATAGGTACTCTCTGATGCTCTCGTACCATGGCGGTAGTGCTGCAATTTGAAATAAGTCCGCATTAGGGAAGTCTTTGTCGCTCCCTTAGGTGGCTCACCAGATCGGATTCTTGATAACTGGTCGGCGATGACATGATTCTTCTTTGGCTGTACGATTATGGTGAATGTGAATTCTTGTAATCGACTTACCCTTCCCTAGATGATCAGTTTATTTACCAAGTACATGAGGGCTTGATGGTCAACGTAGAACGTGAAGGGTGTAGCCAACAAGTTGTGCCTAAATTTTTGTATGGCGTACACCATTTCGAGAGCTTCCCTCTCCATCATACTATATTTCTTTTATGCTTTTGACAACAACCGACTTGCACAAGATACGGGGTCCACACAAATGGTTGTCCCTTTCTAGTAAGTACATCTAGTGGGTAGGAAATATGAGCGAAATTTTTGATGAACCTTTGGTAGTATGTGACATGATCGAGAAATGACTTCATGCCAGTGATGTTCTGTGGGGCTTCCATCTGTACGATTACCCTTATCTTTTCGGGGTCCGTCTTAAGTCCTACCTTGCAGATGATGTGGCCCAACAACTTGCCTTGCGATACCATGAATCGACACTTCTTCAGGTTCAACACTAGATGTGTTGCTTTGCACCATTCCATGCACTCTTCAAGTGCCTTCAGATGTTTCTCCTGGTTATTGTAGATTGACCAGTTGTCAAGGAATGCCTTGAAATTCCCGGCTAACATTTTGTCAAAGATGTGTAGGATGATTCTCTAAAAGGTTGTTGGAGCGTTGCATAACTTGAACGACATTCGGTTGTACGCGTACACTTCATTCTCGACTACAAATGTCATCTTCAATTTGTCTTCTTCAGTAATGCTTATTTGATTGTAGCTTGAGAATCCGTCCATGTATGAATGAATACATTTCATGCCCAGCCACTTCCTTGAGGATTATGTTGGTGAAGGGGATTGGGAAGGGATCCTTGATCATCACTGCATTCAAACTTCTAAAATCTATGCATATTCGAATCTGTTCGGATTCCTTCTTGAATGAAATGATGATTGGTGAAACCCAGTCACTAACTTACATTTTGAAAATGATCCTAGCTTCTAGCATTTTCTTGATGTCTTCTTATACCTTGGCAACACAGTTTTTATTCATCCGGTATGGTTTCTTATGTACAAGTTGTGTTCTTGGTATGAGAGGAATCTTGTGTATGCACAATTTTGGTGGTGTATCCCTTTGAGATCTGTATACGTCTAGGTGAATGTATCTTTGTACTTTGTGAATACTTTGAACATCGTCGCCTTCAGTACAAGGTCCCAATCATCTCTGACCAAGATTTCTTTGGTTTGTCTTCATCCCCCAAGTTCACCTTTTTCATCCTTGGTTCCTCATACTTGATTATTTTGTCTCGTTTGAACTTGTGGACTAGCGTATCATCCAGTTTTGCTACTCCCTCCTTGTATTCTTTGTACTCAGCAGGAAATGTTTGGCTAGTCGTGCCCTTATCTTCTTCTTCCTTGATTTCCTCGATCTGTAGCATGTTGCACTTCAGGTGGAACACCTCAAAGTCTTCCATCTGCCAATGGAATAGACCATTGAGAGAATTGGTCTTATCTTTAGATCAACTCTCTTGGTCAAGTACCTCTTCATCATTGGGTTCCATAAACTTTCTTCCTTCGTCTGCATCTGATTCTCCTCTGTCAGACTCTGTCTCGGAAGATGCTAACTCTTCGCTCACAGCTTGATTCTTTAGGTCAATGACACACTTTTTTCCACCACTCTTGATGGAGAGTGTGTTCTATTTCCAGTTGTGATCTGCTTTGGCTGCAATCAGTGCACTATATGCTTTCTTCTGTAGTGGGATGATGACAAACTTTAGCATAAATTGCTGTGTGCTGATTATCGCATTTTGCGCCATTAGTGTGAAATCGTAATTGATTGATTAAACAAGGAGAGGAATACTCTAAATAAACTTCTGTAGTTGTGATCTGCTTTGGCTGCAAGCAGTGCACTATATGCTTTCTTCTGTAGTGGGATGATGACAAACTTTAGCATAAATTGCTGTGTGCTGATTATCGCATTTTGCGCCATTAGTGTGAAATCGTAATTGATTGATTAAACAAGGAGAGGAATACTCTAAATAATAAATTACAAGAAGGATGTTTCTAAATCAGAAACAATCATGAACTAAAGCAATAAACAAAAAGTTACTAAAAACTAATTGAAAGCAATCTAAGCTAACTGAAAGTAAACTAAACGATTAAGATGACCATTAAATATAACAATATTACTTTAATACCATCTCTTAAAGGTCATTTTACTAACTACACCAAGTTTACCCCTAAATTTTACAAATTTGTTCAGACTTAGGGACTTGGTAAGAATGTCGGCAATCTGATCCTTAGTTGGAATAGACTGCAACATTATTGATCCATCTTCAACAAGCTGTTGGATGAAGTGACAATGAAGCTCAACATGTTTTGTTTGCTTGTGGAAGACTGGATTTTTGGCAAGCTTTAGCACCCCTTGGTTGTCTCAAAACAATGGTGAAGGCCCTGCTTGAGACATTTTCATGTCAGAAAGCATCCTTCGAAGCCATACTGCCTCACATGTTGCTTTAATAGTTCCCCAATACTCTACTTCTGTAGAGGAAAGATCTACTACTTGCTCCTTCTTACTGGTCCATATGAGTGCACCTTTACCAAGACTGAACATATCCAGAAGTAGACTTCTTGTCATCAACAAAACCTGCCCAATCTGAATCTATAAAACCAACTAGCCTTAGATCTTTGCTTCTGCTATATAGAATGCCAAAGTCAGATGCCCCTTTCACATATCTCAGTACTCGCTTCGCTGCAACCCAATGTTCAGCCTTAGGGGTAGTCATGAAATGGGAGATGTAACTCAAGACATAACTTAGATCAGGTCTAGTGGCGGTAAGATAGATGAGACTGCCAACTAGTTGCTTGAAAGCCAACTCATTAACCACTAGTGAGTCTGATTTGGCTGAAAGTTTTAGCCCTTTCTCCATGGGTATAGATGAGATCTTACAATTTGTCAACTTGAACTTTCCAACAAACTCTAGGAATATTTAGATTGAGAGATGAAAATACTGCCAAACTTTTCTCAGTCTCTAGAAGATCTACCCTCAACTAGCTCATCATCTCGAACATCACCAATGAGCTTCTCCCACCACTTAGGCCGGAGAGTAGATGCATCTTCTTCCAAATCAGGATGATCATCATGACTTGGGCTGCCTGGAATGAAATCATTTGGATGCTGATCCAGGTTGTCTTGAGGGAAAGCTATTGGTATAGGGTCATGCCTAGGAGATTCCACTTGGCTTGGAGATTCCACAAGTTCAGAATCATCAGAATCCCTCCCTTCAGGTGGAGCTAATGGAAGCCTAACACCCAAATCTTTAGTCTTCAGAGGCTGATCCTCAAGACTTTTGATGGAACAAGAGAGCTGAAAGGGCCCACCTTCATCAAAAACATCCTTGTTGAATGTTAGATGATCAGTGTCCACATCAATCAATCGATAGGCCTTATGATTGTCACTGTATCGTGTAAGCATCAACTTCTAGCTTTTGGAATCCAGTTTGGTCCTCTTTGCATCTGGAACCCAAACATATGCAGTAGAACCAAAAATCCCAAGATGGCTGATTCTTGGTTTCCTTCCAGACCATGCTTCCTTTGGGGTCATCTTCTTGACAACCTGTGTGGGAGACTTGTTAAGAAGGTATACATCAGTATACACTGCTTCAACCCAAAATTTCTTTGGAACATTTCTATTCTCCAACATACAATGGGCCATTTCCGTAATAGTACGGTTGCCTCGCTCAACAACTCCATTTTGCTGAGTGGTGTAGGGTGTGGTAAGTTGACACTTGATATCATGTTTAGCACAAAAGTCGGTGAATTGGTTAGAACAAAATTCACCCCCATTATCTCACCTAAGGGAGATGATTGGACATCTTGACTCTTTTTCATCTAATGCTTTAAACTTCTGAAATTCATTTAACACATGATTTTGCTTTGAAGAAAAACACCCACATTTTCCTACTGAAATCATCAACAAATAGCAGAAAATACCTAGCACTAGTAATCGATGTAGTATCCATTGGTCCACAGACATCTGCATGAACTAGCTAAAGGACCTTGGAAGCTCTCCAAGCTCGTTCGTCTGAAAATGGAGTTCAATGCTACTTCCCTGCCTGGCAAGCTCCGCATACACCATGTGTTTGCTGTTGAATGTCATGTAAGCCTTCTACCAAATTCTCTCAAGCCAGCTAAGAGAGGTAGGGTAGGTTGAGATGCCCATACCGCTGATGCCAAAGAGTGTTGATGGATGAACTCTTTGCATCCATTGCATGCTCTTGAGACTCTCTAGTATCAACTAGCCTATACAAGCCATGCTCTTTGAGCCCAACTGCAACAGTTTTCTTGGATTCCTTATCAACAATGTGGCACTTGTGTGAATTGAAGATGATATCCAACTTTAGACAATGTCGCATAATCTAACTCATAGAGAGCAAATTGAGCTCCATGCCCGAAACATAGTATACATTGAGAAATATGAGATTTCTCCCACTAGATGTAATCTGAATGTTGCCTTTGCCGACAACTACATACTCTTCACCACCTCCAAAGATGACGGAATTGGAGCAAGCCTTATACTTCGTGCACAAATCTCTCTTGTGAGTAAAGTGCAAAGATGCTCTAGAATCAATATACCATGCAAAAGATTTGACATGATCTGTTGGTATTTTGGCCATGAATGCATATTAGGCAGACTCCTTCTGCTCATAATGTTTTGCAATATGGGCCTTCTGTTGAGACCCTCCCTGGTTGGATTTCTGATCAGCCAACCACTTCCTGCAGTGTTTCTTCATGTGGCCAAGCTTACCACAATAGTGATGTTATAGACTTCTTGGAGCTATCCTCAGATTTGCTTTGCCCTTTTTGCTGAGTGGACTTGCCTTTTCCTTTGCCTTTGTCTTTGGCAGTAAATGCCTATTCCGCACTAGCTTTCTCGCTGCTGCTCCCAAATTGCTTCTTCCACCTGTCTTGCTACAAGAGCTTGTTGCACAAGTCATCAAACTTCAAGTCAACATTGGTGGAGGTGATGAGAGTTTCGATGAAGTGCTCATAAGATCATGGTAAGCTTTTCAACGTGATAACCATCATATCCTCTTCTTCCATCTTGCGGCCAGTGGCCTTTAGTTGATCGCGAATGTCTTTGATCTTCATGAGATGATCTTGCAAAGACATCTTATTATCCATCATAATGGAGAACAACATATTTTTAAGGAAGTATGCTTTGCCCTTGTCTGAGGTTTCATGCAAATCCTTCAAGTGTTTCCAGATCTTTGTAGCAGTCTTGCCAGATGGTATTTCTGGAAGCATCTCATCAGTGACAGATAACTTGAGAAGCATAACCGCCTCTTGATTACTTCCATCATATTTGTCTTGGTCCTTTCTTGCAACTGTGGGACGAGCTTTTGTACCCAAAATAATCAAATCTAGACACCAGTACTAAAATATGGTGAGCATCCTCTATTTGCAAGTATTGTATTTATTTCCGTTTAATCTTTGGCTACTTTCCAACATGATGTTGGTCAAAGACACCATCCCTCCCGTTTTCCAAAGGAAAAAAACGAGGTGATCAACTGGCACGAATATTGAGGCGATCAATAGGTGCACAAATCCCATGATTTTTTAAAAAAATCATCAAAAATTAGAGATTGGAAATTCCACGATTTTGTCCAAAAATCGAGAAAAAAATCAAAATTTGAAAGCACCTCGGGTTTGAAACCCTAGGTGAGCAAAAATAGGGCTGATTTTTTAGAAAAAATCTTCAAAAAATTGGTTGTAGAACTAGCATGATTTTGTCCAGAAAATTGTAAAACAAAAGATGAAAACATTGGCAGAAACCCTAGGTGCGATTTTTGCAGACACGAGTTTTCAAAAAATGTCATAGAGAGGTCGCAATTTTGCAGAAATCACGATTTTGGTTGCTAGAAATTTGTTTTTGCAAAAATACTACAAAATTGCATGAAGACAATGCCCTGAAACTTCAGAAAAACGACGCATAGGTTGCACAATCCCCAATCGGAAAAAAAAATAGGTCTCGTTTTTCTTCTACGAATAGACGCGATTTTCCTAGCCGGATGGTTTTAAAAAACCCTTGCGATTCCTTGCAGAGAATATCTGCGATTTTTGATGGAAAGATGGCACAATTTAACCATAAGAAAATCGTCGAACACAAATGCTTAGTAGTCGTGATTTTTCACAGGAAGAAATCCGTGATGTTTAGAAAAAGACTGGTGTGATTTTCAAGGAATAAAAACCCTTGTGATTTTTATTAAAAAATCGGACAAAAACTTCTAAAAATCTTTTGCAAATTTTTTTTAGGTAAAAAGCCACAAATTTTATCACAAAAATTCGACAAAAACCAACCTCTACTCCAATACCATGAAATGGTAATTGATTGATCAAACAAGGAGAGGAATACTCCTTCAAATAATAAATTACAAGAACGATGTTTCTAAATCAAAAACAATCGTGAACTAAAGCAATAAACAAAAAGTTACTAAAAACTAACTGAAAGGAATCTAAGCTAACTGAAAGTAAACTAAATGACTAAGATGACCATTAGATATAGCATTTTTACTTTAATATAGTGTACCTAATGGTTTGATATTGTGCTGATTGACACCCACCAAGTGGAATGTTGGTGGCTAGAGAGTTGGTTTCTTGAGACACTTTAAGGTCTCCTTTGGTAGTACGTTGACTCCCGAACCTCCATTGATGATGGTGTTTGTGAGTGTCTTTCCCATAATCTCCATTTGTACGATGGTTGACTTCCTCCCGATGTTCATCGTAACATTGGATCGGGTTTTTTTTACCTTTGTGTAGTACTACTCTATCCTTGCTTGTGCTTCCTGGTCGAACTTGATTGTCACCGACTATGTTCATGATTGCCACTCTCAGTTGTGGCATTGTCTATAGAAGATATGTTACCTTGATGGGTACAGTTGTCTGCAACATCTGTTGTACGATGTTTTTCTCTGACTCCGACTGCAATGACGTACTAGCTGCTTCATTGGAGGTTTTCCTTTCCTTGGCCTTAGCTTGTTCTACTTCCACCTTAGCCTCTTGGAGTCTTTCCTTCTCCGTATGAGGGTCTAGGTACATAGCCTTCTTTGCTTGTGCTCTAGTAATTACTAGAAGCTCCTTGTTCTCTACTTCCGATGTGTTGATACCTTTTTGCTTCGGGCAGTTAGTGTCTTTGTGATCACTTGGTCTGCACCACTTACATAACATTCCTCCTCTGCCTTGATTGTTCTGGCACTCTTTGGCGAAATGACCCCATTCATTGCACTTTCAGCACTGGATCATGGGTCTTCCTTTAGAATCGTACTGTATTCTGCTTCTTAGCCCACTGTTGTTGTATTGATCATTATTTCTTCAGTTTCAGTACCTGCCAAGAGATGTATTACTATTGTTATTATTTTGAGGTTTAGTAGGTGTGGTTGGAGTGACTGTTCCCTCTAGGTGAAGAGTGCTTGTGTACTTGTCTTTAAATTGTATGGGCATTCTTTGATGGAATGTCCTAGTACCTGATAGATGTCACATAATGATTTCTTTGGACAATTGTTTTTCATGTGACCTATTTGCAGTCGGTGCACCATAATTCTTTAGGTTCTTTTGGGGTATCTTTGTTGGCCTTCAACTCTTGCATCATGCACATCATGTCTCATCGGAGGGCCTAAACAGTTTTGGATTCTTTGTCATTGCTCTCGTCGTCATTTGTCTTCCTTTTTGTTCGAGAGGACGTTTTATTTTCACTCTCGATGTCCATCGCTCGATTGTAAGCCTCGGCGTACGACGATGGAGATACTACCTTCATTTTCTTCCTTAATGAGGGAATTAGTTCTTCAATGAGCCATCGCTTCTTTAGTCCGACGACTGGTTGGTGCTCTAGCTTTACCAACAATTCCTTGAGCCTCTGATTGTAGGCTCGTACGTTTTCATGTTTCCCTTGTTTGGTGTTATAGATTTCAATGACAATTTCATTGTCATCCCTTAGGAGTTTGAATTCTTCTTGAAATGCTCTTTTTAATGCCTCCCATGTGGTTTTGTGTGTTACGTCTAATTCTGTATACCATCAATCGCTATGCCTCTAAGAGTCATTGGAAATGCTCTCAGCTAGTAATCTCTGTCTTCTTGGCCGCTCGCTATCCATATGGTTTCACAAGTTTTGCAGTGTCTCACTGGATCCTCTGACCTGTTTCCCATGAATTTTGGTAATTTTTGCCTTTCCACACTTGGACTAGCTGGCAGAGTCACCCTTTTCCTTCCCCTATGTTCTCCCCGTGGGTTGGACCTATTTGGACTATTTCTCTTGGTACGTTCCGATGCTTGCCTTGCACTCACAACCATGTACGAGTCCTCCACTCGTCCACCCTCAATGTCCTCTGCACTCTGGGTATCTTGGGGGTTGTTCCTACACTCCCTCTGTCCGTGGGTCTTTGGTTTGGATCCTCCAATCCTCGGTTCTTCTTTCGATATGGATAATTCTTGGATGTGGCGTATGTTGTTTTCATTTTCTTTTGTTAATTCATTTTCAAAGTTTGTTTGTTCTTTGTCGTCTAATACTTTCTCTACGGACGGTTGCCTTGGTTGGTTGGCAAGGTTTTGGCTTGTTTTCTTTGGCAAGGTCTTGGTTTGTTTCTTCGGTGATTTGTCTTAGTCATCGTCGTCTTTCCTATTGTTCTTTTACTCTCAGGGATCTTTGTACTCGTTCTTTTGATGATTCCTGACCACTTGGAATTCGGTTCTTGTCTTTGTTTGGTTGTATGGGCATTAATTTTTGGGAGTACATCTATGACTAGTCCAACATTCTTCCTTCTCTCGTTTGTTTCTTTCCTTGTACCGTTGCAGTGTTTGCTGCCTTTGTAGTTCTTGGTCCCTCTCAACCCGAAGGTCTTGCAGTATAATATAGTGACATGCGATCAACCTTGGTAGTCTGTTGAGTAGGTGATCGGCTTTTGGGTTGACCGTGAGGTTGTCCCAGATGGCCATTTGAGGGACCTCTTGCTTAAGAGCTTCCCTCCGTATGTGCTCCTTCAATGAGATATCCCACAGATTTACGAGATCTTTCGTCAATTGTCTTCTCTTTCTTCATTAGCTTGTACTGACTCTTCGATTGGTTGACCCATTACGACACCATTATTCCCATCTATGTGTTGTGTATGAGAGTTCGTTCAGCAACAACGCCAAATGTTTACTCACTTATTCTACTTGACAAGTTATAGAGTAAACAAAAGTAACAAAACACATAACATGATATAAAGTTCTTACACAGTACATGAAGGATAAACTTGATTTTCATTCATTTACAAATTTGCAACAAGTACATCAAAAGCATAAAAATGGTCCCCGACTATGAACAATAAACACGTATAAATAGTTTGTCGATGCTGGTTAAGAATACCAATTCTCGGCAACTACCAAATGACTACAACAATTGTCAAGAAATTAACACGTAAAACCAAAACATAATTATTTATCTATTTGCTTACTAACTGGCCAACTAAAACATTTGCAGTTAACTTTTGGCCAACTACAAAACAAATTACAACAGTGTGCTAATGATAGCACAATAATAACAAATATAAAACTAATCCCATCATGCTAAGATATATTCTACTATGGTAACATTAATCTATATTAATCTAATAACTTATTATTCTATATCAGGTGCACACTTGATAGTGCAAATTTGACTTTGTGTGCCCTCGACAATGGGATATCAAACTTCAATTCTTTTCACATTAATATGATTTCTTTCTTTCTGACTTTGCTTTTCAAAAAAACACTTATAGCTGCGCACTTGATCTTGTGCCTTGGCAAATTTCATTGACAAAAACTACCTTTCTTTGCTGTGATGAGTGACTGTTATAGCTTCCTTCCATGATTTCTATAAAGATAAGAAAAAGACAACAAAAATGACACTTGCACACAAGATGAAGAAAACAAGACAGTTTTAAAAAGGGACTTGCGCTTAGGAAAACAGCAAGCACACTTGATCTTGTTCCTTGGCAAATTTCATTGACAAAAACTACCTTTCTTTGCTGTGATGAGTGACTTTTATAGCTTCCTTCCATGATTTCTATAAAGATAAGAAAAAGACAACAAAAATGACACTTGCACACAAGATGAAGAAAACAAGACAAAGTTTTAAAAAGGGACTTGCGCTTAGGAAAACAGCAAGCACACTTGATCTTGTGCCTTGGCAAATTTCATTGACAAAAACTACCTTTCTTTGCTGTGATGAGTGACTTTTATAGCTTCCTTCCATGATTTCTATAAAGATAAGAAAAAGACAACAAAAATGACACTTGCACACAATATGAAGAAAACAAGACAGTTTTAAAAAGGGACTTGCGCTTAGTCTTTTAATCTTAAACTTGAAACAACATGAAAATTTTGTATGGGTGCAACACATACCATCAAAGTGGTATAGCTTTCCCTTTTTTAGTGGTTTGATGAGTGTTAGTTTTATGATCATATTTAATGCACAGAAAATTAACTCAAAAATCAGATACAATAACACAACAGATACCCTGGGAAAACCCTCCTCTTGAGGGAGAAAAACCCAGCAACAATATATCACTTATATATTGAATCACAACAAGAATATCTCCTTTACAATGAGCCCAATAATGAGGCCAAGAATAGCATCACAATCAGATGTAAATACTGAAACTATGTGATGCAATCTGCTGATAATGATGTCAGCCTTCTACACAAAAGTCGATCTGCATTTGATACAAACTCGCACTTGAGTAGATGAACTATGAATGGATATCGAATGAATGAAAACTGAATGACAAATGAAGAAGTCTCATCGAACATATATACACAATGAGGAGAGAGACACGACTCTTCATAATCAGCAAGTTGGCCTCTCCAAAAGTCGTGTCTCTTAAATGCAAGAGGTCGGCCACATAAATTCACACCCTTTCATAACAAATCGTGCCCACATTAAACAGGATGTTGGCCTTAGCAAGGAGATTGGACCTCTTCATTAAATCGTACCTCCACAATAGATAGTGCCTCTTCAAGTTAAATCGCTGACTCTATAAATTAAATAGCTTTAGGCTATTATTTAATTTAGTATCTTGTCACAAGGAGATCGCTGGAAGTGGAGACCGACGCTGTAAACATCAACACTCCCTCTCAGTTAGGGAGAACACTTCCAGTTGCACAAGACATATCACCTCATCGTGATGTCTACCACAATGGCTACAACCATATGTGGAAAAGAAACGATATCACCTCATCGTGATATCTACCACAATGGCTACAACCATATGTGGAAAAGAACTGATATCACCTCATCGTGATATCTACCACAATGGCTAAAACCATATGTGGAAAAGAAAGATATCACCTCATCGTGATATTAGATATCACCTCAACATGATATCAACCATAATGGCTACAACCATGTATGGTATGTACAAGTGTTCATCACTTGCGTGATGTTGTCACCTCAACATGACTTTCTACCATGGCTCTCTAGAGGGTGTCGCCAAGTACCTGATAGTAACCACACAATACACAATACTTTTAATTTCTTGATGCTATCATGGAGTCACACACATATCCACCATGGCTCTAGAGGGTGGAACAAGAGCTATCTCAAACTTTGCAGGTTAACGCATTAACAAGGATTTCACCTTGAACTTCTCTCACGAGAACTAATTAAAGAGGATCAACGGGACACGGTGACTCCTCAGCTAGGGCTATATTCTCCACCATAGTTTGCAATCCTGACTGCCATGACTGCAGCCCAAAATATATTCCGACTCGAGACTGCACGACTCTCGAAAAGATTCCTCAAAGACTTTACCGCAAAAACCGTGAAGTTAACAAAAACAAGAACAAATTAATGCATTTAGAGAACAAATTAATGCATTTAGAGAACATAAGAGCCTAATTTGATTATCAAACACTCATAATTCAAAGATTACACATGTCATATGATCATCAAACACTCAATAATTGAAATTTCATCATTCATAGTCACCAAATACTCATAGTTTCAATGTATAACAGCATCATAAGTTTATAAATGTTTACATATAATCATGTCAAAAAGAGGAAAACATTAACAACCACATGTAATCTACATCTTCCTCTTTCCCCTCCCAATGGTACTCAATTTTGGAGGCCTAGAACTAGAAGGTGCCCGTGCTATAGTATCCGAACGAGGACTAGGAGATCGAACAAGGGAAACATGATATTCAAATGTGTCTTCGTCGTCCTCCATGGCATCCAATTTTGCTGCTTCTTCTTCTTCTTCTACTGCTCTCTCTAATTCAGCAAGATCCTCATCAGTAAGGAAGACATCAACCTCATCATTTTGTTCATCAATAGTCCATTCACCATATGGATCAATGTCATCCAAGTCAATGGACTCGTGTGAAACACCCTCCACCTTTCTAGTTCGAAGGCGAAGGTTGTACCGAACAAAAACTAAATCATTTAGGCGCTGTTGAGTCAACCTGTTCCTTTTCTTTGTGTGAATGTTCTCAAATAAACTCCAATTGCGTTCACACCCAAAAGCACTGCATGGCTGTGACAAGACACGTATGGCTAGCTTTTGAAGATTTGGTGTGCTAGCACCATAGTTCTCCCACCATAGATCTACAAAAACATGTTTAAAAAATATAAGTATTAAGAAATAAGAATAAAGTAAAGTTTAAAACTTTGAACAATCTATATGTAAGAATCAAGTTTCTAATTTCATTTTTTACCTGGTTGTTGTTTTCCTCTCCTTTCAATTGCTTGTTGGGAGGAAAAGAGTCTCCCCTCTGCATCCTTGTAGACCTTGAATAGATAAAAGAAAAAGTAAATCAAATATAGAAAATTCATAGATAGTCAAGGCTCAACATTGCAAATTCATAAATAAGATGCAACAAATCTCACCTCTAACTCATCAAGCACTTTATCTCTTAGCTCACGATCAGGCACCATCCTATCAATGCACATGACAAGACCTTCCATGACCTCCTCATCCACCTTAAATGTGTCCGAGAAGTAGAACTTCGGATTCAAGAAGTAGGCAAAGGCATGAATTGGCTGGTGGAGTTGGTGTGTCCATCTCCGATCAATGATGCGCCATATGATTTCATATTTCCTTTTGTTGCCACCATAGTAACGTGATATGGCCTCTTTGGCCCTATCCATGGCCTCATAGATGAAACCCATTGGCATGCCATCTCCATCTACCATACGAAGAACCCTCACCAAAGGTTCAGTCACCTAAAAAAATGAAAACAAATGTTAAATTATAACAAAATTTAACCCCTCAAAAAATAAAAACAGCCAATAGATTATCATGTATAATTTTTTTTTGTGTGATTGCTACTTACCCCCATCAACTCCTCTCCATTTTTGATGAATGTCTCATCAAAAACTATGGCAACAATCCTCTCCCCTTCAAGTCTATTGGAAAATGAGGACTCCTTCCAAGCATCAGACACAAACATTTGCTTGAGATGACCAATGGCACCAAGAATGCTTTGCAATGTGAGGAAGTGGCTAGCAAATCGTCACTCCAGGTCGCACAAGGTCCTTGCCATTTGTGAATTTCCTCATCAAAGAAAGCACCCAAGTATGGTTGTAGATAAATTTTGTAACACTTTTTGCATCTTCAACCACTCTTTTGACCCATGAAATCTTCCCAATGTCCTCTAGCAACAGGTCCAAGCAATGTGCACCACACAAAGACCATGCAATTGTGGGATACCTCTCCATAAGTAGTCTACCTGCAGCTACATATGCAGCTGCGTTGTCTGTGATGATTTGGACAACATTATCAACTCCAACCTCCTGGACCAACCCATCTAATAGATTGCATAAAGTCTCAGCATTTTTAACTTCATGGGAGGCATCTATTGATTTTAGAAACACCAATCCACCATTAGAGGCCACTAAAAAGTTAAGGAGAGTTCTATTTCGTCCATCTGTCCACCCATCAGATAAAATGCTGCAACCTTTCCTTCGCCAAAATTTCTTTTGTTCATCAACCACAAGCCGTGTATTCTTTACAGCTTCCTGTAGCAATGGCCCACTCAACTCTCTAGATGATGGGGTCTTAAACCCCTTTCCTGCAACTGTAAGGGTGTTCACCAAACCTTCCCAATATGAGCTGTTTGCAACATTGAAAGGTAGATTATTGTAGTACCAAAAGTTTGCAGCAGCCATCCTAGCTTCTTGATGCTTTTCCTTATTCCAACCGGTACCTTCAAGTGAAGGTTGTGCTCCTGGAACATTACGTGGAATAAAATAATTTGGTCCTGATGAAGGACCCTGACTAGCACTAGCAGTAGAAAATGAACCATCAGGACTCTCACCAAAAGATGAATGTGGAGCACGGAAGCTTGGACTTGCAACACCATGGGGCATAGATGGTGTAGAATGGGATTGGGATCCACTCATCACTGCTGCTAGGGCAGCCTTTGTTTTTTGTTTTTCCTCTTTTTTAAGCTCATATTTAGCAAGAAGGGCTTTCATCTCTCTAATAATCTCAGGAGTAGTCTTCTTGCATCCCTCCACATTTTGCCCAGGTATTCTAGCAAGGTGGTATTTTAATCTGTTTATTCCTCCTGTCATCCATTTCTGGCATTCACTACATGTCACTTCACCTTTTTTATCTCCTGGAATTACATACTTCCATGCAGGGTCTTTTTTCAATCCCTTTGGATTTGAAGACGACATTACTGTTTCAAGTTCAACATGGAAAAAAAAAAATCAGCTAGGGTTTGCTAAAAAATCAGCAAATAAACATGATTCAAAATTTCAAACATTTGCAAAAGAAAAAGAATGCAAAACCAAACTAGAAACAATAAGAATTAGCTATTAAGGAAAATAGAAAAAAATTTGGCAGCATTTCCCCTTATTTTTCTTGATTTTTTTGATTTTGAATGCAAGAAATTGAAGAAAACAAACAAAAAGAATTTTTAGATCACTTACTTGTCTCTATTTTGATCTTTTCAATTCGTTCTCCTTGCTTCAATCAACCAGAAATCGATTTGCAGACTTGCTTTTCACAAATGAGAGACTAAAAATGAAAAAAAAAATCAAAA